>DWLO01002318.1:0-12808 GCA_018245335.1 Dalla quadristriga | reverse complement strand
CGCGCAAGCTGTCCTGACCGCTTTCGCGGAGCCGGTGAGGCAGGCGATAGTATAGCGTCCGTTGTTACTAAGGATGACGTAACTGCTACGTAGCTAGTGGACATCTTAGGCGGAACAGAAGCTTACTTGGGCGGTATACTTGAATTTAAACTTAATTTATATTCGTTTACGTTTTAAGGTACTCAATTCCGACTAGTTATTGTTGTTTTGAATTTTTTTTACACTTTATATAGTTCTCTTAGGTGACCCGTTTGTTCTAGAACGAAAAAAGCTTTCTTCGACGACTTACTTAAGCGCGTTTTTTTATAAATAGTTATTAGTAAATAATTGGTATTTTGATTTATTTTATTTATCATGATAAGGTTAGTATTCCAACTTCATACGGTTATTATTTTATTTATAAATTTTTTATTGCACATATCCTTCTAGTCGAATCTACTTGTATACTTTGAGACCTTTGAGTACTATATTTTTTTATGGATTTATTCTGATAATTATTTATATGACTTGGAAATGGACTGTGAAACTATTACAATTCTAGGCAAAACTAAATAATAGGTAGTACGTAGGTACTTTAGATGTGTAGTTTAGATTATAATTAGTTTTGTATAATTTTATTTTATTTTCTTTACATTTAAAATATAGTAACTACGTTAAAGATCGCAACGTTTAACGTTTAACGTTTATCGCATTATTATAAGTTGTGTCATTTTTGTTTTCTTTTAATTACTTTTATAATATAATACTACAAACCTGAATACCTAAAGGTATAGGTTGGTGCGTTTGATCTTTATAAAGATGCATCACTTGCAAAACGCATTACAACGGTTTTGTCAAGGTTAATTTCAAACATTTTAATAATTAGTTTGAGAGTACATTTTCATAACTACTTAATAACATTTATAATAATAATTAAGCTTCGTCATTCTCAAGATTTTGAAGTATTTTGCTGTTAGAATTTTAATAATTTGATTAATGAATTTGCATCTCTGCATTATCACACACGTATCCGCACTCCGCGCACAGTCCGTCGCAACTTTCTGAATAGTTTTTCGATTCACAGTTTCTCACGCGCGTTTCCGGTAACCGGAAATTACTCACTGCTATGTGAGGCGCCATTTTCCTTGGCAGCTTTGCAGATCTCCTGATGGATACTGATCAGTAGGCTAGGACACTGTGGGCCGCTGCGTCCGTATCTCTTTTTATATAATGGTGAACGTTGCCCCTTCTCTCGCGAAGAGTGATGTTATCAACTGCTGATTGTGGCGTGCATCTCCTTGCTTACGCTTGCACTAAGCTCCTATCGTATTAACTTTGATTATTCGCAACCATGGCGTTGTTTATCACACAAAAATCTTTCCTTTTGTGTTTATTATTTACTAGTTGCCCGCGACTTCGTTCGCATTCAAATAATTATGGTGATCTCATTCTCTCGGGATCTGTATACTATTTTGGAAAATAATCCCATGACCATCTCCATCTCTCAAACTATTTCTGTACCAAACTTGATAATGATCGGTTGTATGGTTTAGTCGTGAAGACCTATCAAACAAGCAAACAAACTTTCGAATTTATAATATTAATAAGATAAGATTAATTAATTAATTGAGGTTTTGATGTCGTCCACTGTCTAATATTATCACTTAACGCGAATATTTGTGAGGATGGATTAATTCTCAATAAACTACTTCCTGAACTTATTTTTATGAAATTAGTTACGTGGGATTTGAACTAGGAACAAGTATTTTTTTTTATCTTAACGGGCGGTGTAGATGCATGTTTGGCTGGAATAACCGAATTTTCCTGGGTAGATCTCTCTCAGGAGCTAATTCGTATGGGATAAAAAAGGCAACTTCCGTATGCTTTTTTATTCACTACTTAACTTTTTATTAACGTAGTTATGTTTGGCTGGAACATGGTTTGGCTAACATAACGTAGTTATGTTATACAACAGGTTTTTTGTAGGTTATCTGTGTTGTATAACTCGCAAGCCCATTATTTATACGTATATTTAAATCAGTATTTTAAAAAAATCGGGTTTTTAATGACATCAGCTTGCTTTAGCCCAAATTGTCCGTAGTACTATAAAGTGAAACATTTTAGAAGCATCAAGTGTTCCAAAGAGTACATAGTTCCGACACACAAACTAAAATAATATGAATAAAACTTTTACAAAATCCCCTATTTTTTTAAAAATAATTTTGTTATGTGAATGCGATAGCAAACGAACATGCAGCTGCACCCATCCGCTGCCGCCCGTGACAACTGAGACAAATCTCGATTAGGACCGTAAAAATGCGAAAATGTTTTTCTGTTACCTGGTTTGTTGGCTTCTTTCACGTTGCAACAGGGCAACAGATAGACGGGATCGACATACGCTAATTATTACAAAAAAACAATTGTGATGAAATTTGGTACGAAAAAACGTATTTCACGCGGGCATAGCCTAGAAATAAATAATGCGTGTTGCAATTTGGTCACTTAACTGACTTACGTATTTTAGTCGTAGATTTGTAACAATACTCACAATGTTAAAAAAGTTAAGATAATCAGGTAATTAACCTTAGTTTGCAGCTAATGTTTAACTGATGAGGTTGCGCCGTATTGCGTTGGAGGTGTGGCTTATTAATTCCTTAACCGTATTTACCGGTTTCTCTTGCACTAAGCGCAGTTAGACTCGAAGTGTTCTGTGTTTTATTGTGGCACAAAAATTTCATTCGAAAATGTTGTAGGTTCATGATTAAAACACAAATTGTCAATGTGAAGGCAATGTTAAAAAAGTTCAGATAATCACGTAATTAAACTTAGTTTGCAGCTAATGTTTAACTGCTGAGCTTGCGCCGTATTGCGTTGGAGGTGTGGTTTATTAATTCCCGGTTTCTCTTGCACTAAGTGTAGTTAGACTCGAAGTGTTCTGTGGTTTATTGTTGCACAAACATTTCATTCGAAAATGTTGTAGGTTCATGCCGTTCATGTTAAAAACACAAAAAGTTAATGTGAAGGCAATGTTAAAAAAGTTCAGATAATCACGTAAAAAACTTAGTTTGCAGCTAATGTTTAACTGCTGAGCTTGCGCCGTATTGCGATGGAGGTGTGGTTTATTAATTCCTTAACCGTATTTACCGGTTTCTCTTGCACTAAGTGTAGTTAGACTTGAAGTGTTCTGTGGTTTATTGTTGCACAAAAATTTCATTCGAAAATGTTGTAGGTTAATGTTAAAAACACAATGTCAATGTGAAGGCAATGTTTAAGTGTTCAGATAATCAAGTAATTAACCTTAGATCGCAGCTTATGTTTAACTGCTGAGCTTGCACCGCATTGCGCTGGAGGTGTGGTTTATAATTTTTTTAACCGTATTTGCTGGTTTCTCTCTCGCTCTTGCACTAAGTGTAGTTGGACTCGAAATGTTCTGTTTTATTGTTGAACAAAATTTCATTTCATAATGTTGTATGTAACAATTATGAATTGCTTCGCTATAAATCTCAATATTTTATTAATTATCTAACTTTATATTTATTTATGGCCCATTGTTTTTGCTATTTGATACAAGGTCGTTGCATACGCAACATGTTTTTCCACGTCCCGGACGGTCGGGGCGATATTTTGACATTGTTACAAATTAAAATACAGGGCAAAACACTTTACGTATGACGCTAAGTATCTGAATATTTAAATTTATTGTCTTTTTTTGTATGCGTACTTTGCATACTTTTGAATACTGTTTTAATACCAAACCCAATTTTTTTTTTTTTTTTTAAAACGTATTTTTAAGTAACGTATTGAATGTTTGGATCACCTTGCCGGCAACTGGAGACTATACTCTCAAGAAGCTAGAATTATTAGTAGAAACGTCATTGGGTAGGAGGCAATAGCCTGTTTCATACCAAATGGGACTGGTAACTGATTGCAGGCTTGAGAATTTGCAGCTTTGGGCTATCACGGGAGACACGAGTGCGAAACCTTTTTTTCTATGTATAGATAATTTTTCTTAATTGACAAATGATTACACTAATAATTCACTGTAATTCACTAGTAATTCACTGTTGTTAAGATGAGTTTTAAAATATTTTGAGTGCTTTTACCGAGAGCATTAAATTTGTGTTACAAACTTGTTATGCGGCCAAATTGCTGCATTTTTTATGCGGATTTTGTTTGGCAACTGCAAATTACGATGGTAATTATAAGTCCAGTTAAGAAAAACGGACCAAAATTACCTACTAAGTAGACAGGCATACAATTTTTTTTACTTCCTTCCCTAGTTTACTACAAGGAGCAAAATATAAAGTTAATTGATTTCAATTTCTTTTTGATCACAGGGACATTGACTAAAATATTTATTTATAAGTGCTTGCTTGCGTTCTTGAACGACAAAAATGTTAGTGCATAAAAACAGAAGGCAGTTATAATAATGGCGTATGAATTGTGATTATGTTGTGTGTGTCTATTAACAAAATAAGTCTGTCATATTAAATTTTGTAGAATTTCAAAACTGGTGTTACGTAAATAATATTTAGCGAAATTATCCCGCTCTACCAATCTACAGGAGTTTGCGAGAGAAATGATTGACATTGTTAATAGATTATGTTTTTTTTACCACCAGGTATAATAAGAATAGGAAACGTGCTTGCAGTCCCACAAACCACTGCCGCCCATAGACAAACCTCAAATAGGACTACTAGATAGATAGTTAGTCCTTTTAGAATAAGGTGTTAATATTAGTTGTTTAGTACTCGGTACTAGGAGTGAGGGAGGAAAACTTGCTAGTTCAAGTACATTCTGTTAGTAAATATTAGTAATCCCAGTTAGTAATCGTTAGTATTTATCCTATTCGAAATTGGTCACAATGCGTTGCTATCCTTGAGGACTGAGGTGGTTGCGTCTTGTACGAGTTTATACTCGTAAACGGCATCCACGCCTTTCCGAGCGGAATACAGTTGTTGAAAGCCAATTATTCCACGTCAGGTTTAACGCACGGCTATAAGTTGATGTATTGGGTTTGTTGGATAACTCAAATGATATAATGTAGAATTCAATTTGACCTCAACATAATACTTATACAATATGTCAGCCCACTATGACCCACTTTTTGGGGTCGACTCAATGACCCTGCACAGTAACAAAAATATTTTATGATATCATAAACATAAAGCGTAATGTACTAGAATAGTTACCTAATATTTCTGGGAAATCTACAAGCAGTAAGTAGGACTGCACAAAAACAAGATTTAGTTCGGTAGAGCATTATCTAGCGGTAAGAGTATTTGTGTGTGCAACGAAACCAGTACTTGTCAACCTGCCACGCAGGAATTTTTAGCACTCATGGCGACGACACGACCGATTGTGACATCAAAAAGTGTTACCACCCAAAACAATAACAATTGTTATTAATATGAATGGAAATTTTATCAAGTATTTTATTTAGTTTAGTTTTATTTAGTCTGATCCGTTAGAAGTAGTTTGAACCACAATATTTAATATAATATAAACATTTTGAAATTTTACTGGAGTTCTTGATTTATCATTCCGAAATCGTTTGATTTATTCTGATCTTTTGGTCCCGTCACAATTCAATAATAAATATCCCTCCGATTCATTGTTTAATTCATTTAGTTTTATTGCTAAAAAATTAAAACCGTTGACATTGCAAAACATTTATTAGATTTGAATTTTGATTATTTAATCATGTCCAAAATATATACGCTTATAATAAATATAAAGTGGATATGCCTAGCATTAATATAATATGTAGGGTAAGATTTCCGAAATTTTGTTTTTTATTATTTATTTTTTACATATAACGTTTATCGTCTGTCGCAGGCGTGCTCGCTGGTCGTGTCGTCACTCGCTGAAATCGTGAACAGTAAAGATTAAGCTTAAATGAAAGCTCGTCGGATCGTTGAGTCGAGCATTTTGTCCGCGTTTCCTGTTCGTGCAAAGCGATCAGACGATACGTTATGACACATTGCATAACTGATTGAGGAAGATTCACGTAAACATACGATTATCGATATCATTTTCAATTTGACTAATAACTCCTCGTGTAACCCACACAGCGAATCTGCTTTGCGAAACGCGTCGGACGCTTGCGCAGTCACTGTATGCGGTTTGTTTTAATCACACTGACATTAAATTTTATTATTAGCGTGCGTAACCATGTTACAAAAAGAGGCAAACGTTTATGTAAATATAACATTAGGTATGTTCAATTATGCGCCTCACTTATTTTTTTTTACACTAAATTTAACCACAAGCCAAACAATACAGCCACGTGGTAGCGAATCGACAGGTATAATAAATACGCCATTATTGAATTTTTTGTGCCAATAATGTGGTCAAATCTTTCAGATGCTGCTTGATACGCAATATTCCTAAGTAGTCTGTGGTTAGTGTTAGGCTTGATGTGAACTTAGCTGCACTCCATTAACGGGTGACTGTTGTTGTATCTTGCGCCCCTAATCATAAAATAACAATAATAAAAACTGTAGACCTAATTGATCTGTAAAATCGTCTGTGAAGTCATTAGTGGATATAATGTACCTATACATTCGTTTTTTGTATTATAATAAGGAAAGTTTTCAAGTGAGCCACAATGGAGATACAAAATGACTCATGACATAATTAATGGCACTTGACTTACGTAACTAGCGCTCTTGGCAGTAACTTAATTGTTTCCTGCCACTGAGTTAACACCATAACGATAATTATATAAGGGGTGCATAAAATATTACTTGTACTTATAGATCTGTTTAGGTAGCTAGCGGATATTTTCGTTTGTACGTAGTGGTAGCTATAGCTTAAATAATATTATAGTCCAATTAATATTTTATTTAAATACGCAGAGTTTATAATTTAGAAAATCTTTCAGGAAGTTTTGGTTTCGTTAAACATGATGCTACTCACAGCCAAGTTTAACCGTAATGTAATGCATAATGATCCGTAAAGCATTCTGTCTGTACATAATGCTCTCTAATTAAACTCGAATTAAACTCTGTAGTTAACATGAAAAATAGGTGTAAGAGGTACCTAATGATAATGAAAATACACATATATTACGTATTTATATTACGAAATTTACATTTAAGAGCGTCTTAGCAAGTGAAAACAATAATAGTAAGACGAATAAACAGCTAATTATAGGCTGAAGCTGCATAGAGTACCTATTACCTGCAGTTTAAAAAGCAATACACATAATAACTACAAGCTAACAAGCTCTAACGCCGGGATTTGGCAATCAATTTAGGGTTAAGGGGCAAATAAAATTAAAAAACCGCTAATTCGGAGATAGAACATAATATAAATATCAACGTAATCGGTGCATTGTACAGTTACTTTTTTTTAAATAAATAGAAAATAAGTTAAATATTAACACAAAGATTATAGATGAAACGGATATAATGACTTTTGTTGATAGTCTCAAAAAAAACAAATAATTATAGATTTGCTACTGAGCATAAAGCTCAGAATACGCTGACCCAAGTTATGAGAAGGAGGCTTGAGTAAAGTTAGACACAGTGTCACTAGGCTGAACTGTCTAACACTCATGGAATAGAACCCGCACTTAAGTTACCCATACGTTAAGAGCGCTGCCACATTTTGTCTATGGTGACATTGGGGATTGCCATAGGATTAGATACTGATTTCAATGTAATTTGATGTTAGTTATATATTACTTATTTTAATACTGTTTCATGACATTCGTCGAATGTGCCGCCTGTACTTTATGACGAAATAAATAATTTAATCTCATTTCAACATTTCAATTCATCATTTCATTTCATTCATTTCATTTCTTTCGCGCGCACATTCTAATATTTTCAACGATTGTAAAAATTAAAATATATTTTTGAATGATGTGATGTGTTAACTTTTATAACAATAAAATTAAGTATGTTTGAGATTTTAATCACCAGCCACACCCATTTCTGCCGGGGAATTACTGTATTTTAATAACAATATAATAACTACGAGTATAATATTCACACTGTTCGGATTATTCGGTCGACTGGGTGGTGCGTTGGTCAGTGACCTTGTTTTTTTATTTTTTTATTTATTCGAACCATAATGTACATGCACAAATGTTGTGTTCTGCCGAGGGGACCTGGCTTCGATCCTGGGCCGGGACAGACATTTATTTGGCATATAAATGTTTGTACTCGGGTCATGGGCGTTAAATTGTTTTGTTTTCTGTTGGTGACCGTCATCAGCGACACAGAGAATCCTGGGGCGGGGGTGTGAGTGTATACGCGTTTATTATTTAACTATCAGTCCTAACTCTCATAGTCCTATTACTAACGAATACTCACGAACTAATATTACTATTAACATCTACTAACATCTAACAGTCCTTTTGGACGTTTGTCACAGATGTGCATGGGCTGCAGTGGATGACGGGACCGCTCGCCCGATTGCTTTACCTAATAATTATATTTTAAAGAAACATCTCTGACATCTGCACTATTATCACTATCCGTTTCACCACTATTATTGTAACTGATATAATAAACGAAAACAAAATCAATTAAACTCTATCTGTGGAATAATGCATAAACAAAGGTAGGCACTTATTTATTAACATTTATTTACGACACATACGATATAACAGTAAATTCCATACCTTTTTTTAAATTATTTACAGCAACACACTTGAGCAAACCTATGTAGGTAGATATTTACGTATTGTATTTTCACTGGTGGAACTCTGTTCTTGTAGTGGAAAACGCAACCCATCCCTGGCGCACTATTAAGCACGGATCTCCTCTCAGAATGAGAAGAGGGTAGACCATTGGATTGGTGAATTCACACACTTTTGAGGACATTATGAAGAACTCTCATTATAATTTAGGAAAAAAAAAGTATTATTTTACATTTCACACAGTATTATATTATAAGCCGTGACTTCTACTGCTTTGTATTTTTAACTACTAACATTATTGTTCTAGAGGCGCATAATAATATTTTCAATTTGAAAAGTCCGATAGGAAAACAGTTCATAATTTATCTCGTCATTTTTCTCTATTAAAACCTAGATATGAGAATATTAAAATATGTCTAAACTGTCCGTAATTTTTTGTTATAAGGAACATAAATTTATGGTTTTAAATTTTATTACCATATAAACACAGTACAAAAACCTGAAAGCTAGAAGCATGGAGGTATAAGAAATGATAAATTAGTAAATTATAACATAATAATATATTTTATTTTATTTATTTCATAGCAGCTGACATAGCTACTGACATAACAGGTATAAACAAAAATGATCGATAATTAGTCAATTAAACATTAATCAATTCTGCAAATAAACATTACTTATATACTTAATACTTGTATATTAAAAAAAAAAGGCGTCAGACAACATTTTTCAAAAGTTTACCTACTCAGACGATTAGTCTTTGAAAATTTTAGAATGTGCGAGCGAGAGAGATGCGATACGTATAAACGCTAACTGTTAATGGGAGCAACGAGGTGTTCGACCTGACATCTCGATGTGATGCGATTATTACGTACATCCCCAGGGCAAGCGCGGACTCTGGCGAACGAAGCGATCACATCAAAACTTGATATATTTGAAAGGGTATAATAATAATATTATAATAATAGCATCAGTTAATGGTAATGATAGACTTTGAGGCGGCATAGAAGTCGAATAATTAATTGATCTGCGGTTATAATTTTTTATAAAGTTTCCAGTTTCATTCGATTGTGTTGTTGCGGAATATGAAGATGGGCTGCCAAAATTACATTATTTATTATAACTAATTATTATGTTTTCAATACCACAGTTAAAATGTTAATAGTCAGGTTGGTTCAGCTACCTCGTATCTCGACCGATAATACGAATTCTCTTTATTACAAATGTTATAAAATTGACGCTATCGATAAGGTTTCGACAAGCGCGGGTAGGTACGTGCTCGCCAGTTTCTCACTGTATATAATAGACATTAACGGTTCATCTCAGCGAATCATCTGAGGTGATTTCTTGCTGTGTTAATAACATAAATAATTATACGGACACTATTACGTGCATGCGTTTGTACGTTCACTTTTTATTTTTTAAGAGTGGAAGTTTCCGGTTACGCAACGAGCGCCCTGCGCCCGCGCCTACTTCGGTGTGACCGAAATATTGCGGATAGCATAACACAACAACATTAAAATGCGCCAAGTCATTCTTAAAACACTTTTGAAGAAAATGTAGCCGTTTACGCACGCGCTAATCACAGAGAGGTCAGACAATGTGAAACATCTCATCACCGGTCAGTACTCACTCACAGATGTTGTGTATTTAGGATTCCGTAGCGTCCTTCAGATGTTAGTCTTTTTCCAAGATCGCAAACAGAAACTTATTTGCTTTAACAGTTTTTGTTCAACTTGATTACTTGATGTTATTTAATGCCCATTTTTCAATAAAACTATCTCATACGATTATACTCATAATAAGAATATAGTTGAAATTATATATTATTTCTATACTAATATAAATATATAAATAATCTATATATAAATATAAGTACCTATACTTAAAATAATATAGCAATGTGGTTTTACAAGGCTGGTTTATTTACCTACCCGCTATGAATACAACCTTAGACATTATAGGAAATATAGCGAAATAATAACGGTAAATTTTATTTCTACGGAACCCTAAAAACTTTTGAATAATAATAAGGTACTCTCATTAAGATTATCCAATCAATCGTCTGAGTGTATTTGGATGCAACTGCACAAATATTATTACTACCTAAATGACCTACTACCATTTACCTAACTCATTTAAGGCTTCAAGTATATTTTATAATTCATATACGCTATATTCATATATTCATATACGCCAATTGTTGTATTTACACCCTGTCTGAGGATACCTATAAAGCCGTTGTTGATGTGCACACTGAAAATCTGAAGTATGTTCCGGAGAAGGCTGCAGGTTACAATTAGGAATTTACACCGGCAATTTATTTTCTATCGGTGTATGTTTAAGTTTGTACAGTCACGGGTTTTGTATATGAGGGGTGCCTTTGTCGAAATAATCGCAACAAAGTTAGCTAATAACAGTAAGTAGGTATCTACTTACTCTGCTTCCTCTATCCGCAACATACTCAGGCATATCCTACCTCCCGCAATGATTAAAACGTAATTAAGTGATAAAGGCGATTTTAGATTCAGGGCAAAGCTTACAAAAGTGCTCTTAATTTTTCAATGACGGATATTACCTGCTGCTGCATACATACACCGAGTATGTTAGTTTTAGTTAGATCAAATTTTACTATAAAATTGCGTACGGCGGACTTAATGTCCTGAAATTGTTTAATCTCGAGTATGTATTAGGATTCCAAACCTAAAATAATTTAAATCTTATTATCTTAGCCTGTAAACTTTGCCTGAACTTGAAGTGGTTTTGGCTTATCGCCTCAGTGCTAAAAGTAGGTAAAAATTAAAAGGACCTACCTGACCAATACAGTTCTCGCACGACCCCCGAAGAGTACCTGTAATCAAGAAAGTACCTACTGTGATACCTACTAGAATCAATATGACCCTGACTGAGGCGTGGGTCCCGGGTTCGATCCCCGGACAAGATAAATGTTTAACTCGAGTCTTGGGCGGTAAATTGTATTTTGTGTCTCCTCCACCGGCAACACAAGAAATCCTAGTGCGGGAATGGGAGTATGTTACCGCAATATGTACGTGTGTCAGTCACATCCCAGTCTGACATTTATGACTGTGCCAGAATCTGTACGCGTGCGTCTCGGGGATAACTAATAATGTTATAATATAATGTCCACGTGATCCGTGTTATAGGTTTGTCTAATACCTAAATTGTATTGAAACTAAATTAAAATATCTTTACTTCAAGTCATAATACAAAGGCTCGTGTCATACCTGCAATGCACCGGCCAAGTAGCTGCAGCGAAGTACCTGCAAACAGATAAGTCATAAGATAAGATATAAATAAGAGAAATACTGGCTGAAATAAAACAAAGTAAGTGAGTACTAATCAAGGGGATATTGGACTACATTCATTTATTAAGATGCTTTACCAATACGAAGTTGTTGAACATTGTAGATACAGATTCTTACAGAGTTATTCTTTATTTGTAGACCGAATTCCCATTGGTGAACTCGGCAATTCGTATCAGTGATGTATTTATATTTATCAGGGTCGCCCATATTCTCATGATTTGGAAGCACTTCATTTGCTCATTAGATGAATATCAATTACAAATTGTCGGTCCAGTCCCAGTTAGGCTCGCGAACTAAGGGTTCCGAAGGGTTACTTGCTATAAATATTGCCATCTAGTGACGAGTAGCAGTACTTGTAAATCCTTGCTTCAAACATGACCTACAGAAACTTATGCAGTTGTACCATAGATGGCGTTAAACTTCAATAGTGCTCGTATGAAAACTTTTCTTATATAGATACTTATTTTTATGTTATTTACACAAGCTTAATAGCATCGGTAAATCTGTGTTAATCTAATTATTATCTGTTTTCTTTGCAACTACTATATTATTATTACGAATTTTTCACGGAATTGTTAAAGTAATCATTTCTAAAAAATCCAAAATATATTTTTTTAATCCGTCAAATAGTATTGTGATTTTGTAACGAATTTAGTGATGTTTTTTATATTTATTTATGGACCAAAATTATCCGGATATAAAGGTAACTGTGACCCATCAATTCTGAATTTGAAATTTTTAATTTATATATTACTAGCTGACTCGGCAGACGTCGTCCTGCCCTTTCCGTGGTTGTTTTTATTTATTATGTATTAACTTCCCATTTTTAGCTTTCCCATACAAAATATTG
>DWLO01002317.1:0-12810 GCA_018245335.1 Dalla quadristriga | reverse complement strand
AAATATAAAAGGGATTTTGTACATCAGAAAACACTAATTTCTATTTTTGTAAATAAATTATTATCCTTTGCTCGTAGTTTTATTATTACTTCACAAAATATTTGCCCAATAACAAAGTTTATTTATCTCATTACTTCATAATATATTTATAAAATCTACAATCTTGGTGATACAAATTATTTAAAATAAACTAAATTACCAGACCAGACAAAACTATTGTTAGGATAATGGATATTGACAAACGATAGGCTCTTGTGAACTAATTTATTTGTTGTCTATAACATATTTTTTGTTATTATATTAGGGATTTGCCTTGATATTAGTGATAGTAAAATGCTAAAATATAAAACTGAAGTCATCAGATCATTCAGATACTTATTGTATGCATAGGGTAGACTGTTGTGAACTATATTATTTGTTGTCATATCCTTTATAAACCAATAGTAAATAAACGATTTTCTTTTCACTCTTTTCTTTTCTAAGCTTACAACATTTTAAATCCTAAGTTTGTCAAGGAAGATGTTCGTATAATTTTACCAAAGTGTCTGCCTGTGATTTCAAAATTAAGGTCAATAATTAAATGGAATATGATATTAATATCACACCTAAACTTAATCAACCGTTTTTGGAATGTTTGTCTGTCTGCGTTATTTTTGTCGCAAATAGGATCAGAAAGAGCTCAAGGGATTTTGATGAAATTCTGTTCCTCAGTACTCTGTTTAAAATTTCCTATATTTCGTGATTTCACGCGGGCTAAGTGGCGAGCTCTCTAGTATAATAATATTATGTTAGGATAACTTGTAAGTAATTTTTCAATGATCCCGGAGAGTTTATATTTATTTTAAAAGTAGTGTTCACACAGCCACAATAGAATTATTACAGTTCATATCCCGCCCCGCTTCGGGTTGCTCACCAGTCAAGAGGAACTCATTTACATATTATAATGCACAGGCTATTGTTAGTTTATGGTCATGATTTCTCGGGCAGCTAGCGTGTTAAGATAACATTTATGTAGGCGATATGGAATATACTATTATTAAATGAAAACTTATGAGTTTAATCGAAAGGATTCGTGTTCACTTGGTGCCCGTGGTTGTCATCATCTGGATAAGTGTAAATGCTGTGACCTCCACTTATAGTGGGTAAACCTACAGTATTCATTGGAGATATTATAACGTTACTGTATTTGTTTGGATCTTTTCCTGACGAATTTTTTCTTACGAGAGTTGAGTACGTTGGCGTTGCCTTGGTAGGCACGTCTTTGATTCTAGAAGCGGCCCGGTACGTCCCAAATTCGTCGGGCGGTGGTGGTAACGAGAACCCATCTGAGGTTTGAGTGATTTCTGAAGCTGCGTCAATCTCTTTTGCCGCTTTGTGGCGCATCTTTCTTGGCATCGTGTAGAACGTGTTCATCTGAAATCAGTTTAAAAGATAAAAATCGTAGCAAATCTGCCTTTAATCACCTGCTTCTATGCAGTATAATGGAAGGATCCGTAGGTTAAAGATTTTAGCTTTTTAATAATACTCGTAGCGAACTTTGTGTTTGTGAAGTCAACTACGAGAGTCGCAGAACATGAAGTAACAGCACACTTTCGCTTTTCATAGTCGCAAAGTTATAGACTATAAGTTCATCACCGCCTACGCGCTCCTAGATACTTTAAACACGTCGTTTTTTACTTGTGGATGGAATTTTCAAAAAAATTAGTTACTGATTTTGAAATCTGTATCTAATACTATCCCTAATGTCTCGATAGACTACCTATCTAAGTAATTACCGGCTTAGCCACGTTGTAGTGAGTTTCAGGCGGCAGATGCATCACCAAATGGTCGCACAGCACGTCCATCTCTCTTTTCCTGCTGATGTTCTGTAGCGAGTGCACCCTGCAGCCGGCGCTTTGGCGAGGCATCTCGCTGCACTTGCCCATGTTATCGATATTATCGTTCATATATCGCGCCGAATGAAACGAGCTGGTTCGCCGTACGTCGTAGTTCTTCGTGGGGTATTTGGACATGGCACGGCGAAACGAGTCAGTGCGCCTTATGTTGCACTCGCTACCGTCCTCGCTATCGTGGAACGTTTCGCAGTTTGATTCTGAAAACAGCATTACTAACATTTGAATATTGTCAATTTATTCCAAAAACACGACATCACGAGTGAGTCCTGCCGGTCATACCGGGCGAGTCATAACGGTTTTCGCTGCTTATACCTACCGTTATATAAGGCGTCGAGCTAAAATAACAGACTAAGACAGAAGGAGTGCTGGGTCCCGGCAAATCCCTTTAGTCGTCAGGAAGGGATACCAGCAACTACGAATTCTGTGGTCCCACGTACCCTCAGTATTGTAGGCGCAAAGCGGAGGGTCGGCGCGGTCGTGCGGTAGGTCGGGGCGCGCGCCGCGCTCGTGCGCGCACAGGACCAGCCCGCAAGCCGCCAGCGCCAGCAGCGCCACGCCGCCGCACAGCGACAGCGCCAGCGTCGTGATGTTCGTCACCGCGCTTATAGGCGCTTCCACGCCTGTCAAACAAATTTCCTTATGTTCCGTAAGGAGTATGGTATATAATGCTGGCTGCTAATGGTGGTAGTGCGCTGAAGAGAATGCCGTCATTAATGAAAAAGGAATAAAAGAAATATGACATTGTAATTTGGACGCACAGACTGGACGATGAGAAGGAAAATAAATAATTTGTGTTTGTACTGAAATCCGTTTTTTAATAGTACATAGAGTAGGACAGATTGGTTTGGTTATGTAAATTTGATAACGGAAGGAAGAAAGTTTGGGAACATATTTAACATCCCATGTTTCTTACGGAAAAAAACAAATGCATTAACAATTTTGCTTTCGGTGTTTTGCAAAGCAGCTATAATTTGTAAACTGACGACGCTGCTATTTATAAAGAGACGAAATATACCAGTTGCCAGCGAAATATCAGTATTTGAGTATGAAAGTGTTTTAACGCAGTTTCAATTTAAATATCTTCTATAGCTCACTTTCAGTTTCATCGACGATGCAGTCCTTTTGAATCACCACGGGTCTGCTGTCTCCTTTGTCGTTGAAAGCTATAAGAATAAACTTGTAGCTATCTTGTTTAGGCTCTGGAATGATGAATTTTGGTTCCTGGTTGATGATAGACACCAGCTGATCTTCAGAATTTAATGCTTGCACTATGAATTTGAATTTCTGTAACATTCAAAAAGTCAAATGAAAAGAAAATCCCGCACTAGGGATGCAAAATCAGCGTACCTACTTAGCCGAATCTCATTCAATTTCTTAGCTCTATTGGAAGTAAGGTTTAAAACGTGATTATAATACTCTGGTTAGGTTAGGTTGTTGAGTTTGGCGATTTCCCACCACTCGACAAAAGATGGCGCTTCGGGTATCAATCACGCTATCGAACTTTTCTAAACATCTCAGAAATCAATCAATTAGAAAACGGCCGCTCCCCTAGCGACTAGCCTAGCGGTAGATCTCCCTTTGTCAAAATTTCGCATTATTTTGTGAGGGTTAGATAAGGTGCAAAAATAAAACCTGTTGCAGTCCTCCGTCATGCCCCTCCTCGCAGGTGACCGTGATGTCTCGTTCGTTCTTCAGGGCCTGACACGCGACCGGCGGCTGCGGGGCCGTCTCGTCCGTCACCAGGAAAGAGCACTTCGTATGCGGCAGCCCCGTGTTAGGCACGTCGTTGTACCCCCAGCAGTATATCAGGGCTGCCAATGGAACAATATATATTTTTTGTGAGTTTTAAAATAAAAGTGATGCAACTATTTTATGTGCGTAAATGGTGAGTTGGCTATAGGGAGCGCGCGCTCTAAATAATTAACGTAAGCGCCAATAATCTTTTTTTTTTGACAAAACTATTTGACGGGTTAAAAATTCGGATTTTTGTAGAAATAATTACTTACTATGTTTTTAAAAATAATTCCGTGAACTTATTCGAAGAAATATAGTACCTAGTGACAAAGAAAATAATTATGGTCTACTTCATAAAAAAAATCTCGAGAAAATTCCACGTATTCGTGTTCTCTTTTTTGAATTACCTAGATCATAATTATGCTAATAATCCTATAAATTGAAGAAAATTAGTGGAATTGTAAACACACTTAAAACCATTGTATCAGCTTAACTTTGCCTTCAGTATTTTGCAAAGCAGCGAAAGTTTCTAAACTGACGAAGCCCTTTGTCAAGGGAGGACGGGGACGAAATAATACGATTGTGACATATCAACAATCAGGAATAAATGTAATTGAAGGCGGTTTTTAGATATTAGATATGTACCTTCGGGGTACCTAAATCATTTTAAGATATGCTTGGTTACGATCGGAGAAGGTGACCCTGGTTCAGAGCATCACCCTAAATCACACCGTTAAAAAGGGCAAACGCGTTCAAGGGGCGTAAGCTTGAAAATCCAAGAACGTTCTTTAAATAGGATTTCTGGATGATGGATCAATCCCGATAGTTCTTGTGACATATCTGATACCGTAAAGCTTTTTTATGGCAGCGGAGTTAATTATGTTATAGAATGCCAGTAGGCTTTAAGTCCGCCCCTTGTAGGTTTAGAAATATACTAGTTTTAGGATGGCAATAGTGTTGCCAGGAAGCTTTTACGAGGCAAAAATCTTTGAAGTAGAAACCTATCTCTGACCGACTTCAAATTCATAGGTTGCATTGGCCACTTGACACTAGTGAACTGGCATGGCCGTTACCGTTACTTCAGTAATATAAAAGGTTTGTATGTAGGCAGATGAATAAACGAGTTTGGACACGTACTTTTTCATACATTTAATAGAGAGCTATGAAATAACGTTAATGATAACATCTTAAGACCAAACGCAATATTTCCATAGAAACCAAAGAAATTATAGCTGACTCTGCATAAATAGAAAAATTTACAGATGATTATAAAGTGACCTTTGACACCGTTATACCGGTATGAAAGTTTTTAAATGAAAGTAGATGAAGCTTGCAAAAACACTAAGCTTTAAAAAAACACTGATACCTATCAAGAACAGAAATAGTATCCACCAGTTTCATTGATTTATAAACAACTAGAGTTTTCCTGCGGCTCTGCCTGCGTAAAATTCATTTATCCATACAATCATTTATTGCTACTAAATGCGAAAGCGTGTTGTTTGGTTTACCGTTTTGTCACGCTGCCACGGATCGACGTAGTTTTGGCATAGAGACGGTTTATGGATCTAAGAGTGTCATATGCTGTTTTTTTATTCCCCAAATATCCATAGTTCCTGTGAGATGTGGGATTTTACGCAGGCCCAGTATCCACTTATAAAACACTAGCTATTGCCCGTGACTCAGTCCGCGTTAAATTTAGGATGTTTTAAGTCGCTCGGGATCTGTATAAATATACATATTCGAATAAATATTCGGGATCAAAAGTATCCTACGACTATCTCCATACCTGGTACTTCTATGCCAAGTTTATCCATGAAGGCGAATCAAACAAACTAATTATCGCACTTACAATATTAATAAGATTATTAGGATTGCAAAGTCAGAGAAATAAAATCGTGCACTCACTGTACGCCGTGTCGTTAGGCCTTTCATAGACTAATGTTGGGCCATCGGTTTCCATCGTGTGAGTCTGATTGCTGCGCAGCTTGCTAGCGTTCGTTTCGCTAATGAACATCCACCGGTAAGAGGTCGGCTCGGGGTTGGCTTTCACTTTGCACGTCAAGTTGATGGACTCACTTGACCCGATCCCGTACTCTACGACGCTCTCGTCTTCGCAGTACGCGGGATCTGTAAACATTGAGATAGTGTGAATCAAATTTATTAATTGAACCTTGAAACTATCATACTTCCATCCTTCCATCCATCAGCCTTTACGCGGTCCATTGCTGGACATAGGCGTCCCCTAACCGGCGTCACTCCGAATGAGACATTTTGCTGGGTTTCGAATGTCTCAACAGCTATCGTTAGCTGCAACCATGCAACGTGTCACGTGCAACCATGAAAATGCTGAAAAAACAAACACGAGTGTGCTCTCAGAATAATAAGGGTTGCCTGTTGAACTGTATTTGCATCGTACTCTCGCTGTCGGCAAGGCAACCTTTTTCGTACATACCTTATCACCGGGTGTTAAGAAACGATCTTGAAGCGTGATTCAAGTACTTACAAGTGATATCTACGATAAGGGGCTCGCTGAAAGTAGTGCCCCTATCATTAGTGGCGGCGCACACGTATTCTCCCCCGTCGCTCTCCCCCACTTCGACGACGGTTAGTGTCGACTCGATAGCTGCCTCGCCATTGTCCACATTCTCGTTTACTATGCCGTCCTATAGTAAATAAAGCCAATTGTTATTTTTCATAACCAGAAAATACCGTTAGCTAATAAGTATCAATTGGATAGTGGTTTAATGAACGGCGTCTTATAAAGTATTTTGACCAAAGATCGGATTTGGTAGAGTATATTTACCTAAAACACAAAAATAAAAAATATTTTTGTTCAATTGTTCAAATGAGTAAGTCGTTGTCTTGTCTTTAATTTATGGAAACTACAAAAAACGTGGCTTTTGAATTTTGGACAATTCTGGGAAACCAAAAGAGGGATTTAATTAAAGGATTTTACTATACTAACAACATTTTTGGATGTACATAAGCGATATTCCGGTAAATTTCCCGGATTTTTTTTTTTCGTAATAAAACTTTCTGGCTGTGCTCCTCGAAGTTTAGGTATATACATTATACACTCTACCAATACCAAAGTCTCATTATGACGTAATCTAGCTGCTTGAATAAAATTTTATTGCTAACCTGAGTAATGTATCATTAAATTAAACAATTCCATTAAAACCTACCTCATGGAACCACGTTATCTGGTGAACTGTTGGATTTGCTTGATGACTGCAGTTCAGTGATACGCTTGATCCTTTTATAACGGAGAGTGTATTATTTACTAGGTCTTGCTTTACCACTATCTGTAGTATTGGCGGATCTGAAAATAGCATGTTTTAACTAATAGCAAGCTAGCAAGCTGCAAGCTATAACTAATAGCTTATAGCGTCAGTAGCACTGCAGTACCTTGAGGGTCCCATTTATTTCACATTGCCAACATTAATATAGACATATCTTACATTAGACTCAGTGAATCTTCTTTGTAATTCGAACAATCTTCACTGTTTAAAATGTTCTGTAACTATATCGAAACTCATGTGATGACGGCAAAAAATAATATAATTGTCACCAACCCTCCTTATCCCGTGGGTGTCGTTCGAGGCGACTGACTAGGCGACTGCGTCCTCTGTACAGCAACTACCATCTACTGCGATCCCCATCAACCAACCAACAGTAGGTGCCCAGCGTGGTGACAATGGCCAAATCCTCCAATTTTTGGGGGAGGCGTTTAGTCCAGCAGTGGACAGTTGTAGGCTTTTGATTATGATGCATTTTAAATTTCACGCGGGAGAATTCGCGAGCACTGCCTAGTAGTCTACAAAAATTAAGTTGACGTTCTTACACAGTACGCAGAGCGGCAGGCTGGCCGCGCGCACGAACTGCGTGTCGTCACGCTGATAGGCGGGCGCGCAGCACGTCACCCGCGACTCGTCGTACTCTGGGGTGATGGTAAACTCGATCTCGCTCACTATCAGACGCTGCGACGGTTCTTTCTAAAAGTTAGGACATGTCATGACTCAAGCTTTTGAAAAGGACGTCTAGTCTCAACTGGCCCTTTTTGTCACAGAGCGCGAATTGGTAGTAGAAGAAGAAGAAGATGATAGCTAATTCGCATAAAATAGTAAAGTTGAGATAAACAAAAGTCGCAAGAGTGCTTCTAGTAGCTGTTGTCCGTGGGAAAAAATGACCACTTACCATCGGACGGGGCGTCTGTTTACTCGTCAGCCCTATGTAAAAAAGGATGTGTTAAATCACTTGCCGTGACATTCTGCTCTAAGTTGACGAGTTGCGAGTCATCCAAGCGCCAGGTGACCGGCGGCAGGGGGCGCGCGCCCAGTACGCGACACTGCAGCCTTAGGAGCTCGCCCGCCGTCACACGCCCCTCGAACACCTTGTCGGCCTTCTTCCCAGATACTCGGATTGACACCAGCTCTGGCGGTACTGTACCAAATCCACCATGTAAGCACTGTTAATCGCCGTTCAAATTAAGTTTTAGATAAGCTGTAGCTGTCTTCACATAGTTCAATTTTGTTTATCCTTAACACACTACCGTTATCTGTTTTTTGTAGACGCAAAACTAATCGCGGGAAAACCTGTAGAAACGATACTTAGCTAGAACAATGTTGTATCGTAAACGCTCTGAACTAAAAATCAACTTTATTGTTTTTGCACATACTCGTACCTAGTACAATTTTGCTTTACGAATATTGACTTTCGACGATTTACAATTGTTAGAAATTTGTGGAACGGGTGGCAATTTGCTTAACTAATGAAAGTCGAAAGTAAAATTGAATTAAATGAAGACGTTATAGGGTAGGTACTTATACCTCGGTATACTTTCGATAGCTGGCTCACGAATTGACGCTCACGCAATCGCGGCTTAAAGAGGCAACTCATAATAGCCCTACTAACTTACTTATCTAAATATTAAAATAATACTTGGACTTTTATCATAGAATACATACTTTTGCTAACCTTAGAAAACTCTAATTTGACCTGCGTTTGTAGATCTCACCACATAGTAAATGAACGGGGACATTACCTACTTTTACTTTTCGGGGAAAGTAGGTAGGTACTTGTTATTTTAAAATTGCACACCGAGTTCTGCTAGCTAGAGATATCAAACATTAACTTTACAATTAAGTCAAGTCAAATAACTAAACATTATTTAAAACTCAGAGTCGTTACCGACGATGATAACCCAAAAAATTAAATACCTACCTACATAGCTTCCTGAAGATTGGAAACTTTTATGAATGCAGCGTATTTTCTAATACGACAGGTAAAAAAACGTTAGAACTTTGCGTTAAAAACTTACCAGGAATTCAGCAATCTTACTTACAGATGGTGTGTCCATGTTTCACTGGTGCGTACTATGTGTTCTGTGTTTGGCTTTGAGGCTCTTGGAGCTTCAAAAGTATAACAGTATAACAGATATAAGTATGCAGTTAGGTGACTTACAGTACATGTCGATGATAATGTCTATGGACAGCGGCGGTGTGTGGTCGTTGTTCTTGGCGAAGCAGGTGAGCACAAGACCGTGATCTTCGCGGCGCAGCGGCCCGTACGCGAGGTCACTGCGTACGCGCTGCTCCGACAGCGGCGTGGACGTGTTCTTCAGCAGCCGCTTCTCGGCCCACCATAAAAGCGACGACTGGGGTTTGCCTGACCATCACTCCCTTAGCATTATTGTGTGACCAGCGAGAACCTAGCAGCATACTTTGTGTTGAGGGGTGAGGATTTATGTATTTAGCAAGCTTGCTCAGTGCATATCGAGCAGCTTAAGTTAAGCCACATTTAGCACGGTCGAGAGTTGGACCGCTAGTGGCAAATAAATTCATGAGCGTTTCCGTGCTTAGGAGGCCATATCAAGCCATCGATCCCAGTTGTTATCGTAACATAAAGTCGTTAGGCGTTGTTGGTCTATAGAAGAACTTCCGCTATTTTCCACTCACTACACTTCGACCAATCTGCCCTGGAGGAGCATGGGGGAGTACGGTCCATTCGTTCCATTCTGGAGGGACCCTGCCTGAGGCTTTTTGGCTGCAACCCATAATGGCCCACTGCAGGGCACGGGTCTCTCCTCACAACTGAGGAGGCCTGGAGCATATTCCACCACGCTGCTCCAATGCGGATTGGTGGAGGGCTTAGTGGCCAACCCGAATGTCGGAAGTTTTTCAGTCCGCCCGAAGGCCTCCGACAAGGCTTAACGACTGCTATCAGATGATAACAACGACGACGACGTTACGTGCCCTCCGAAGCACGGAAGCGCTCAAGAAATGTTACCACTAGCGGTCACCCATCAGCTTGCTAGCCGGAACCGGTGCGGCTTAACATTTTCAATCAATTACGATTGACACTTGCCGTGCGACCACGAGAGCTTCGAAGTTGTCGTTTACTGCTATGCTAACAAAAAGGTCCAGTAATTTACTCCTGAAACAAAAGCAAGCCTGTAAAAAGTTTTCTTATCTGGATTTATAACTACAGCTCATATTTAAGGGTTTACCTAGCAAAGGATTTTGGCGCCGGACATCTGTTCATTCATCTCTGAATTTGCGCTCTTGCCAAGAACACTTAGCGGAACACTATTCTTTAACGTTTTCCAATTTTTAAGTCCAATTTTTGGCTACTGAAGACGCGGCTTGAAGAGCCAAATATAATTGGTAGTAAGGACATGCTTATTATATATTGTATCTACATGTTACATACATATACAGTGTATATACACTTTGTTTAATTATATAATTAAGCTGACTAACATTGTAACTATCTCGTATTGGCGTCTAAGTCTTTTCCGTTTAGTTTTTTGTGACTTTGTGTACAGACTGTAGACTAACATCCTCGAATAAATGTCATTTATTCTTATTCTATTATTATCAACCTAACACAATGTGTACCTACACTTTTTTCTACTTCCAACTGCTGGATACGTGAGAATATTCGGAAAATCCTGTGTTCCAAGACGAATGGATATTATACTGATGTAGGTAGATAAAGCCAAGAATTTTGGAGGTACTCCAAGAGTCTAGATGTTTTGTGTGCTAATATCCAAAATTGCAGCATGATAAAAATATGTAAATTGAGTAAGCTAATATTTGCTACGTAATCGTAATCATTCCAAGCAACCTACGTCTCACGTTTTGCCGGATTACCACGAGGAAAAACGTGTCGTGTAATCATGTAATCTCGTCTTTTTAGTGTAGGTACCTACGAGTATGTCTATTTTAAATACGAATACACCACACGCACTAAAAATTCCACGCCGTAAATGCGTGACGTCATAATATGTCCTAAATGTATTATCACTGTCGTCATCACAACCCATCAACGGCCCACTATTACTGAGCACGGGTGGAGACCCATGGCGTAACCTTTCTCAGTTTGAGAGGAGTCTCAAGCTGAGAAAGGTTAGGCCGTAGTCCACCACGCTGGCAAAGTGCGGATTGCCAGAATTCACACGCCTTTGAAAACATTATGGAGAACTCTCAGACATGCAAGTTTCGTCACGATGTTTTCCTTCATCGGAAGCAGATGATATTCAATTACCCACTTGATACTCTGAAAAGTCATCGGTGCGTGCCTGAGATTTAAAATCGGGCCTCAAAAGTAGGACGCTCTAAACGTATACGTGGTTTAAAACATGCGCGTTACTCACCTCATCGCGTATTAAAAATTGGAAATTAGCGTATGACTACGATTCCTCGAAGATACGCGGTATATAGTAACGCGTCATACCGAATATGGGCGCAGTACCTATTTGAAGTTTGAAACAAATGCGTTGCTACTCCTGAGAACCAAATATACCACTGTAGTACATGCATACTAATACATAAAATACTTAATAAAGGCATAATGTCACAAATACTTTAAAAAAATTAAGGACGTTTACAATCGTAACCTTAGACGAGCCCATAATATCCATACACCAAAGGTAAGAACTTTATACGGAAAGAAAAATATTATGTTTGTAGGTGTACAAATATATTAAAACGCACTACCGAATTACGTAAAATCTTTTTACAAATATGTACATTTAAAAAACTATTAAAGTGCCACATTTTGGAAGTCGAAACAAATAAATTTAAATTTTTGATAAATAATTTTTAATTGACCATGTATAGATGCCCTTATTCTCAGTTGCGTAGATCGCGCTCTTTTGTAACATTATGCATTTTTTTCAAACTACCTAAGTACATCATGTTTACTATTTTATGACCGAAGCGACAAGTATTCATGTTTGATATTGTATTTCGTTTTTTTTTCTCGTCAGTGATTGTAAATCTTGACGAAAATGTTAATTAAGATATGGTATAAGCAATCACCTATACAAAATTCAGACACAAGTCGTACGTGACTGGGGAACCAATACATACACCGTATTTCGGTTGTTTGGTCAGTTACGTGTTTGCTAACCTTGTCGGCTAGCCAGCTGAATAAACATTGGTTTTGACTGCTTTATTGTAATAAATAAACTACTTAAAGTGTTAAAAACGCAGATAATATTCCAAATTGGCCTACATAAATAAGCACCATTATGTAGCAGAGCAAGTCGTAGATAATACTTTAGGCTGCCGGTTAATTGCGGTACGTAAAGCGATGCGTTGGTATCTCATTCATCTGCATTTTCGTGCAAATTTGAACTTTAAAGACGTAAAGACACCGTCCGTGTCTTTAAAGATCAAATTTGCACGAAACATCACACGAAAGCGATACCGATAGTCTCCTCTTCAGTAATACAATCAAGAAATAGTTTGGTAGGTGGTAGAATCTGCATACGGTTCGCCCGGGACGGTACAACCGCCACACCCATTTCTGTCATAAAATAATTGTCTTACAACAATTGTGTTTCGGTTGGAAAGGTGTGGATGCCGGTTACACTTAACAAGAGGCGATCATCTCAGTCCTCAGGGATGGCAACGCACTTGTGACCAGCTCGAATAGGACTATTCAGAACTTACAGTCACTAACAGTCCTTTCACCTATAGTCCTTATACTCACAAATACTGACCATCAAACATTCCCAGTAACATATTTTACTAACTGGACTAACATCCCCAGTTCCTTTTACGGTTTTCCTATTCGAGGATTGTCACAGATGCCATGGGCGGATGGGTGTAGCTGCAGGTTGGTTTGCCATCTTATTCACATAAATATAACAGTCGTTTCTCCCAGTCCTTAT
>DWLO01002316.1:0-12811 GCA_018245335.1 Dalla quadristriga | reverse complement strand
CTATCTTTTTTTACTTTATCAGTCCCACAGGAACCGTGTATTTTTCCGGGATAAAAATATATAAAGCTTATGACACTCACCGGCCTATAAACCTATCTCCGTGGAAAAAATCACGTCGATCCGTCGCTCTGTTGCAGCGTGCAAGAAGGATAAACCAACAGACACACCTCCACACTTATAATATTATTAAGGGTACTATGGCGTGAAGACCAATCCGAAGTGGAAGCCAAAGAGACAATAAGAAATGAAAGTTTGTATGTCGGACTTTTAGTAACGGAACAATTACAACCCTGTATTTGAAACAAAAATAAAAAAAACTTTTTAGTTCAGGTTATAAATATACGACCTCATTCGCACGATTCTCGGTAGATATTGAGCCATAATTTTAACGAATCATGCACAACACGTTAATGTTAATGTCATCTGAATCCCATCAGTAGAACTTACGTGATAGAATTACAAACCTGTTCACTCACGATTTTTTTGTTATATAGGTCTGACGGTATTTGTTTTCTGGTGAAAAGTTTAACAAGAAAGCAGCCTGCAGTTATGAAACAAATTTTGAAGAGAAGCACTAACTTCTTAGAATAGTTTCTGGATAATGTGGTTTAGATATACAAATTTTAATATCGTATGATATTTTTCTTTTGAATTCAACGCAAATACAACCCACATTTTTTTTTACCTACTTAAGTAGATAATGAAATCTTAAGATGAGAAAACCGAAAGAAACGTCGTAGAAAATGACTGAAAACATAATATTTATTTAGACCAGATAGTGTTACAGATAATTTGATTCTTAAAACGGTTATTGCTTAGGGTAATAACATTTAAACCTTCCTCATGAATCACTCCGTCCATTGGTGAAAACCGTACGAAAATCCCTTTGGTAGTTTTTGAGTTTATCGCGGTCAGACAGACAGACACACACTGACTATGTTTTATAATATTTGCCTAGTGATAAAGAAGACTGGTCTCGCAGAGATCTCTAGGTTTTGTAAAAAATAATTGACGTATTTACTATCAGTTGGTGAAGTACCAGATTGCGTCAACCAGTATGTATTCGAAAATACATGACACACAGAACGCAGATAGGAACATGACACAAGTAGCACAGCAGAGCAACAGAACTCGGACTACATGACATTAGCAAGTGAAATCAGTGGATTGAGATGCGACCACCCGCCATTTCGTCTCACTCAAATCTAATTTGCCTGAAAATAGCGTGATTCACTTATGCATTTCTTTTCAACATTTTATTTGGTAAGCATAAAATGTTATTAATAGAAAGCTATAGTGAGTAACAACATAATAATATGTAGAATTAGAGACCTACAGTATAACTTTTATGTCTTGGTATACTTTTATAGTATAAAAGTTAAAGCCCCTTATAATAGAATGAGGTTCCTTATGAGTTACGAATGCTCTAATATAATCTAAAATAAGGATCATGAAAGTCTTCTTACTCTATTTTTAAAATCATTATGGAGCTACATAATTTATGTCCGACTTCGGTTGAGACAGCAAGGCGCGTCCATAATTTCGTGAATTCCTAAACTCTTCTTTTTTTGCTACTATGGCAATTATAAAAACATTATAATACAATATCATTATACTTTTTAAATAGTTTACCTTTACATGTTACTGTTTGGTTACTGTAGATTGATTTCTACGTTAAGTTGCGTTAAATTAACGTAATTGCGTTCAACGAAAAATTATTTCTTGCTTTCTTTCGGCAAACTATTAATAAAAACAAAAGTATAGTGTCGCATTATTCGACGGAGAATAGTACTATGTACAATGCAATGGTTTGTTTTGTGATCAAATCCCGATTGTCGGAAGCATTTAAGCCAAAGCGCTTCAGGTCAGGTTAAACCTGCGATCAACTGCTATAAATGCCCCTCAAAAAATGGAGACGTACATAATAAATTGCTAGTGGTCACCCATCTTAGCACTGATTGTACTTTACATTGGTAGCGATGATTTGCGTTGTCATTTCCGACTTACGACTTGAACATAAAAGGTACTCCACGAAGCTATGATTACTTTTCGACGAACTACCTGTCTAATTACTTCTCAGAAATATTTAACCACAGCGTTAGTGATATAACTTAGTCGATTTAAGGGGCAGATAGTGCGTCCCAAAGTATTTGGTTAATTTAATAGCTTAGGTGCTGTTTCCAAGACCTAGGAACCTACTTAGGTAGATATCTACGTAGGTACCTACGCCACACGTATTACGATGCTGGCGATGACAATGCGTTGAACCACATGAAGGTCTCATTTGTCCAATAACGGGAACACCTGCACAGTACGTAAGTCGAATTTTTGATTAGCTAGATTAAATTGAAAAACATTTCAAGGTAATTGAAAAACATTTCAAGGTATCACATAATTACTACTTTTCGTCGTAAACTCAGTCGGAAACGAGTTATTGTCAAAAAACAGTTTTTAGGCGTAATATTTTTCATTTCAATATGGCAATGCGAGCGACAAAGATCAATCGGCGCCAACGTGAAAATTCGGAAAGGACCCGTTAAAATCTATGAACATGCCAATTTTGGAAACTCCCGGAAAACTTTCTAGGTAAACCCGTCTTGAGCACCAATGATTGGGTACGAGTATAGTATCTTGTTCTATAAACAATTTTTGATTGCCAATCTTGGCAAAAAATGTGTGTAATAAAAAACTATGAAACGTTGTCCACGCATGCAGTCGACACGTTTACCTTATAACTCTTTGACAGCTTGCCAAAAAAGCGCCACCGGAGTTATCAGCTGGGGCATTTTTGGCACACCGGCTCGGATCTATGCGGCGATTATGTCATGCGTTGCGTTTTCGACCAGCCGTTTGTTTTTCCACAGTCCCCACAAACAAATATCATCAGCTTTTTATTGTCATTCAGAAGCCGGGACGTCCGATTCCGAATGAGAACGGTTTGATATTTCTGGAAGGTCACCCTGCTCGGTTGATTTACAATGCTCGATGCTCTAGATTGCAGTAACTCGTTCGAGTTTTCCAAACTGCCCATTAGGAGGGTATTAATAAATACTACTTATCACTTGAAATGAGTCACGAAATAACAGTTCGTCCATACTACTGATACTACAACGTCTAAGAAACTTGCCGCATTAGTGTTATCTTCGACAATAAAGTATATTGAGCAGACATACGCAGAGCCTGAGCCAGAGATTTTTTTCAACATTGTCTGCTTGACCTATATCCAATTTAGCGAACAGAATTGTATTAATATATTTTGTATCAATGGTAGTTTTAATATACAATGTTTGGTTATTTATATATAGCGTAGTACAGTTCCAGTTGTCAAAGGGTGACTGTTGGGGCCGTTGCCACTCTCTGTTGACCTACGTATTTACCATGTTAAGTGCTGTATTCGGATTTAGGCTAAGAACATATAGATCAAATTTAAACCTAACGTCATACATATACGGATGGTTACGTCGGTGGAAGTGGTCAATCAGTCTAGATGACCTGCAAGTCTAGATACATAGGGGCTAGTTAGTCTACTTTTAGCCCACGAGCTCTCGTTATAAACTTTATAATGCTTCCTACACACACAGTTCCAATCATATGACAGGATGCGCAACCGTATTTGTATTTACATCATACTGTTGTGGTTTACATATTAATTTCCATATGAGTAAGTATAATATCAATCTCGATTTTATTTATTTTTAATCAAAACCTACAAGTTACAGAAGAACACACAGATTTAGTGTTATAAAAGTTTTGTAACCAACCTATTTGAGTTCCGTAAAGCGACTAAGAACCCAAAAATCTATTTCCATTCACAGTGTCATAATATTGTGCACATGGTGTCAAGTTCATAAACGAAAACGAAATAAAAAATATATTTGTACAATGTTTCTCTTTTATTTGAACATAATAAAATATGCAAGGAGGGTTGACGTCAGGCAAGCGGTATGCGACCAAGAAACTTTTGCTAAAGAAAAGAGCAATCATACGATAACTTATCTTTTATCTTGGTTTACTTAACGTTACCTGTACTAGACTTTTTTTTTGATGTTTCACCTTTCAATATTGATATTTAGAGGAAATTCGGGAAATAATAAATAAAAGTATATAATAATCGATGTCATCTATTATATTCAATAAATTCAAACAATTGAATGGTCTTTAAAATCCTGGCAGCTAATAAAATAGGTTTTATAAATTTACCTATGTTTCGTTGTTCATGAATGAATAGTTGATAGCACTATTGAAAGTTTTATTTTACTAAACACCTGCATCATTAGAACTGAATTTTATTCATGGAGTTATCTTTAGTACACATTCTGTCACTTGTATTTATTTTGGACGAGCTGAATATAATTTTAGCGTTTTACTTTCCTTTATCTTTGAAAGAATTCAAAGCAGGTCATTCTTTTCACATAGGCCATGGGAACAGTAATTAGCAAGAAATAAAATGAATATTATTTGAACTTGTATTTTGTCGCACTCTATTATCAGGACAATAATATGCTATTGGTAAAGTTTAATTAGAATGTTGATTGCGTTCCATTCCTTTCCTAATACGTTTCACAGGCCATTGTGTTCCAAAGTTCTTCGCCGTTATTCATTCCTAAAATGGATTTAGTTGTACGTGTGCAATATTAATTAGCAATGAACGATTTATATCGCGTCTGCTGATAATGCAAACGCTGCGTGTTTGTGTGGTTCGGGCAGTAACGCCCAGGCTCCCCTCGTGGTTGAGAACCGAGCGTCGTGCGCGCACCACTCGCGTACACGTCTCTGCGTAAAAATAAAGTCCACAGCGCGCGCTCGTGTACTTCAACCCATTTATAATTATTAGTAAATCGCTGCGCGGGCGCACGACTGACGCAGCCGGCGACCGCTCGCGAAAAAGAAAATTAGTTAACCTCGAACCCGAACTAAATACTCTACGTACTGTAAGCCCTTGCGAGATCTACATAGGCTACTATCCCTAGCATTGACGCTTATACGTAACGACTACAAACCACAACTCCTACGCGTTAGTAACCGGCACCTCGGAAAGTGTTAAATTGTGACTGATTAAATATTAGTGATGTGATTACGTGTATCAGTGATAAAAGTGAAGTGATAAAAAATGCCTGACAAGCCAAAGCGACGTAAAAACAATAAAAATAAAAGAAAAAATAAGAATTGTAATAGGAATAATATAAATACAAGTAATAGTGAAGGCAACGATACCGTAAGTGTTGATTCCTGTGATTATCAAGATGAGACTGTAGATGATGATGGCTGTGAAAATACTCAATCCAAAGTAGATGATAACAGTAAATCTTCCACAGTTACTGCGAATGCGACAGGTATTGCGGATTGTGAAAATGTTCAATCCGAATGTGAAACGGTTCAATCAATAGTAAATAATCATAGTCATACCACGCTTATTGTAGAGGGCCAAAATGTTCCATCAAATTTAGGTAATACCAGTGAAACGTCTGCTAAAGATGAATGTGGACAGGTTGTATCTGTACATAACAACAACGGAAGTTCAAATGCGGCGGAAGATAAAAATTCAAATGAAAACGTAAATATAAACGTTTTACCTGAAACTTCAATTGTTAAATCAAAAAGTGGAAGTAAACAAGATCTTAAGGAGTCCCTTTGTGAATTTGATGACACAGAAACACTCCAAGTTAAGGAAAATACAATCAATTCGCCTCTTTATGTAGTAGAATCTCCAGATGTAAAGAAAAAAAATAATCCAAAATTAAATAGTGGCATCAAGAGTAAAAGTGTTGATAATGAAGAATCTCCAACTATTGTCGAAATAACTGAAGACGTAAACATCCAATCTGAAAGCGAAAGAAGTGCATCTTTAGTCGATAATAGTAATATTATAATTACTGATGCTGAATCAGACGTTGAGTGGGAGAAAATAGATGAATTAAATGAAATAAATAAATCGGGAAATTTACCAGCAGAAGCTTTTTCAGTGACAACAATACCACTTCAAATTGCTCAATGTGAACAGACCAAATCCTTAAGCTCTGATCAAGAAAAATCTCTGAGATGTTATTTACAAAGTCTTAATTTGCCAACCTCGCCATCCAACTTAAATTCATTGGAAATAAGAACAGAAATAGAACAAATTATTAACAGAGAAATAAAACACAGATTGCGAAAAAAAGGCTTAGGTGAAGAAATGGTCTTACAACGCGGAATTATTTCGAGAGGTTTAGATGTAATAGATGAAGAAGGTAGTAGTGAATCGTCTGTAACATCACGAAGACATTCATATTTGAGTGACAAGAAGAGTGACAATGAAGACTTGGAAGATGAAGTATTTGAAAATAATCAAATTGTTGCATTTAAACCAAATACACTACGCAATATAAAAAACAAAAAATTAATTCCACAAGAATGCATTTTAGTAGATGCAAAATTAAAAGAACCAGAAATTTCAGAAGCCCGAGGGGACTGGTCTCTTAAAACTATAGAAAAAATTACTGGAGCGGAAGTAGTTTATTTGACAGATACATCAAGTAGTACAAGCTCTCTATACGACGTTGGTGATGACATAGAAAATGATGAAGTAAGTGATGCCTCTATTCGAATAATTACACCAACGATAGAAGTAACGGATACAGAAAAATTTCTTAGTAACACATTCACTGTTAAAGACATAGAAAACATTAAAGAAGATCAGAATAAAAAAAAAGATTTAAAAAATGAAATTTATAACCATGTTAAACAATTGAATCAAAACCAAAGTCAGCCCGAAAATCTCGGTAGTTTTACTCATAATTCACATGAGATTGTGATACTTTCTACAGAAGACATTAAAACAAATCTAATTGTCAAAGAAGCACATGATACAAACTCTGAAATTAAGCTAAATAATGAGAATGAAAATCAAACATTCAAAGAATCTATAAAAACAGAAGATTGTTTAAATAAACAAACCCTAATTGAGACTTCTAAAAAGGATTTAAATACATACGACCTAGAAATGAAAGTACTAAAATGTGAATTAAACGATGCTATCAATAACCTAATTAAAGAAGTATCCTCCGATTCAGACACAATGTCCGATAACCAAAAAGAAGCTTACACTAGACAAGATTCCTCTAGTAGTGTATGCTCTTCTCAGTGCACAGCCAAATACAATCCCAATTATTCTTCCCTTAATGATGTATCTAACATAATGCATGAAGATACTATTGGTTCCACTACCAATAATAATGAACATTTCCAAGTCACTGGTCTAACAAGTCATGTTAAGGAAGTATTTAAATGTGTTACAGGAAGGTCATCGCAAAGCAAAATTGAAAATAATATTACTAAAGAACCACTGCCGCTAAGAGATTTGTGCGTTAAAAAAATTGCTACATTTCCTTTCGGTAATAAAATATTAGAAGAACTCGCACATGTATCAGAACGGTTACAAAGTATGAGTATACTTGCTCTACAATCTAAAGATTCTTCGCAATTGCTAAAAGAAAAAGTGCTTGAAAACAACGAAGAGAAGCTTCGAACTAAGATGCCGTATTTCCCGTTGCCTGATCTCTCAGCAATAAACAAAATATCTTTATCAACCCAAGATCACGAACAAGTTCCACCTCCTGTACATCCAAGAAATTCGTCCTTAAAAAAATCTCAGGATGACCAACATTGGACTGCTATCCCAACTGCTAGCGATCCAATTTATGTATGCTTATCGCCATCACAAAAAATGTTAATGGAAAAAACGAATACAGTTATTAAAAAAGAAGAAGCTAGTCAACTTATCGATATACATAAAAAATTTGTAGATCGTAGAGGATACAACGAAAAATTTAACGAAAATATTGATACAAGTCCCATAATTCCTTTTAAATCACAGACAGGAAGTCGTTTACTTGCATTAATTCGTGATCCAATGGTTACAAATAATATAAGCTTATCTTCATACAGTAAAAATAATTTAAAAAGTGTAGAATCAATACCAAAATTAAATTATTCGGACAGTAAAGATCATTCTGAAATGAACAATTCAGTGAAATATTCAAAAGCATTTAAACCTATACCACCTCCAAGGCACAGGAAATTTTCTTCATCTTTATATGAGAGTGACGAAAGTTCGGATTTTACTGACAACTCATTTCGTTCAATACGTAATGAAAAAAAGGTACTCCACTATTCTACCGGTAACCTAAACAAAGAAATTGAAAACGATATATCATCAATTCAAAACATGCATAGGTATTATTCAAATATGCGCGATTCATACAACCAACAAGATTCTCCTAGAAGACCATCATTGCCTAAGGACTTGTGTGATCAACAAATGGAATATATTCGGCAAAAAGAAAAAGAAGTAGAAGAAGAAATTAAGAGACTCGAACAAAATAAAATAAAATATCCCGAGAGAAAAGGTCCTAGAGCACCCCTTATTGAAGATAAACCAAGTACCAAGTATTTAAAGTCAGTAAATAAAGATATATTATTTTCCAATACAAAGAGTTGTAGAGTAGACAAAGGAAAATTTTCTTCAGTATTCAGCAAAAGTCAAGAAGAATTGCTTCGGGAAAAAATGTATTCAGAATATATGAATGAAATGGCTGAGCGACAACAGCGCAGACAACAAAAATTCATAAAAATTACACACCCGCCGACTTCTTCAGGTATTAATAACGTTTCTAAAAGCATGCCAATATTGGACGCCCTGGAATCTAAAGTCAATAATCGGATTGAGAAAGAGTTTATATGTAGAGCGAGAGAAAGATGGCATAAGTTAGGAATAGAAGATCCTGAAACTGAAGACGAAAAGGAATTAAACAAAGACATTTATAGGGAACCAAAAGTGATTGAGCATAAAATTAAAGTAATTCAGGCGGGGGAGGAAAAAGATGTGACTAAGTTACCAAGTCATTTGCAAGAATTTGTTAGTTTTGCAGCGAGGACTAAAGAACAAGAGAAACCCCGCACTGGTGAGTCGGACCCCGAGCGTGAACCTGCGCATGTTGTGGTTTTTTGTGCAGTGATTATCTTAGTGTTGGCTGTTGGCAAATTTGTCTGGCGTTTATTACAAAATAAATGAAAACTAACAATGTAATTTTATGATTGTTGTAGTAAACAAACTGATGACTAACTTTAACTGAGTAAAATATTAGGGTTGTGTTGTGACTGCATGTGTGTGGATCTGCTAACAGTTATTCAATCATACAAAATCTAGTCTTAAGGTACAAAAATAAAAGAAGATGGTGATTACTTTTAAATTGTTGAGGTAAGTTTAATTTTATTCCAAATCACTATGTAACGAAATATTAATGTTATGTGTCTTCCGAATCCAAATAAACTTTCTGAAATCAATTGTTTGTACTAAATACTGTTGTATATTGTAAAAAGGATAATCATAATAATATAGGGCTGGAAGCATCGGTTAAGATTTATTATGAATCTCAATAATTCGCCATATTAGAGTGTATTTAAGCATTACTAATGAAGTATCGATGTTATTCGGTGTTATGTGCAGAGTGCGAACGTCGTCTATTTATTGCAATGCAATGTGTTATTTTCGTCGCATCAGTAACATTTTATGTAGAGAGAAACGTTGCTCTATTTTAAAGACACTTCAAAACTAAACTGTTTTTTTTAAATTATCAGTCATTTAATAATTATTTATTACAGTGTAAAAATAGAAAACTAAAAGCTGCAAAACGGAAAGATGCATTTTTCTCTTAAAAGATTATAAACGTAGTACACCATAGTTATGTTTTACTCCGAATAGTTAATCAAAAGAAAGAGAATCTCATAAACATACCTTGAAATGGATTCATTTGTGATTATTACTATCTTTCGACGAAAGTAGCTCTGATACAGATAACAAGATTAAAGTTTAATGATACAGATATAATGCACTTCTGTTATAATTATGTGATTAGAACTCCTTATCGCAAACAAACATAATATGGTACTTGATTTAAATGATATTATTTATAATTTGTAACAAGTTACATTATCGTATCATAAGTTTTCGTATCGTATCTCATCAATACCAAAACATTTTTTTTTATTCGAAAGACCTGGCTGTAATTTAACTTGGTGGTACCAACAGTTCAAAAGCTAGACTATGAAAATTTAAAAATCGCGTGCTGATTACTGTCGCATTATTTTATTTATTTTGCAAGCCATTATGCCCTTGCACTTATGCACCGACCACGTCATCAAAAATATTTTTGGTTCGTCTTAATAATAAAAATTATAATATGCAAGGGAGTATTTTACGCAAACACTTGCCAGTTAGCTTGCAATGTCCTCCACAATGACAATTTTTATCTGTCATTTTGTTTATCTGTTTATTTTAATACGATTCCTTAAGATGCATATTTTTGCTCTTCAGATGTCATTTTAATAGACAACCCTTAAAGATACGTAAATACTGTTCGAACATTTTTTTAATAATTTTAATCTTAAATATATTAATACTTGAACGTCGATATTTTTTGGCATTCTGAAATGATACTGTTTGTGTCATTCAGAAGGTAGTTTGCCATAGACGTGCTCAATTTTTTTTATTAACTAATATATTGCCGTTAAAAGTAGCTTACAAAAGTGAGACAGTTTCAATTAATAAAATGAAAATGTTTGATCACGTTGATTGTTGAATAAAATGTATATACTTTACAGACAGGTCAAATGTTTAAGGTAATATAAGATAATAATTTTAATACGATTGTTTATTTAAATTTGACTTACTGGTAACTATTCTTTTTATGTATATTTTGTCATAAATCTTATATTAAATGTTTTAGTTTGAATAACGAGCAGTTTTTATTTATTATACAATGTGTCAGTATATTTATGGCGCTAGTAAGTAGTTAAAACTTAAATTCTATTGCAAATCTGACAATTCAAAGTAATTCTGAATTTAACCGACGAATATTGAGTTCAACGTCAGCCCACACATTTTGAAAGCAATACTCTAGAAATTAATTAGTTCTATAAAGTAAAATGCGATTACTGTCATGTCCAATCATAATGCAGTATGAGGGTGATGTGTAATATACTGGTATCTAAATTATTGATCTAGGTTACGGATGATGCGGGGTACAACGATGGAATTTCAATTAACGTGCGAACGTTTTAATCAAAATTATTGTGCGGGACTTTATACAGCCTGTCAAAATTTCCTAGCCCTAACCTAAAGGGTAACTTCTACATAATGTTATTCAATGTTCGAGATTGCCAAGTATATAATAAATATTGTTACAGATTATATATATCAATTACCTACCGTCAAATTTTACCACAAATAAAGTTACGTATTGTTAAGAATGAAACAGTTGGGAGCCAAGTATTACTCGACGAAAACATAAATGTGAAAAAGGGGCCAAGTTCGGTACAAATTATGTTCGGGGTGGTCGGCGTCACCAGTAAAAGAGTTGAGATCTAACGGATGTCAAGTTCCAAAGCAGTAGTTTCTTTAATCATAGCTATAGAAATGTATCGTTCTTCAATGCATTTAAAAGAACGTGTGTAACATTCTCCGATATTAGATTTATAAGGCAACCTGGATTTATAATTTTCCCCTGACCTAGTTCTGATAGAGAAAAATAATTCGTTATTTTATTCGGCATTTTTCTCTATCAAAAACTAGATATTCGAAAATTTTAATCTTTCTAATATGTCCATAATTTTATTTTCAACAATGATTATTAATCGCATTTTTCCAAAGCCTAGACTTCAATAGGAAAATGTTAGAGATGTTCGAGCGAAACCGATAAACGCTTTTAATTAACTTCCCCTCCGTCAGTGTCAATCAATGTGTGCGTGATCGAACGTTCCTGCGGTTCTGCAGAGCCTACGTATAGACATACACACATATGCACATACATATACAGATATGTACAGATACAGATACACCTATGAGGGTGCCGCCCCGCCCTTAGAACTTCAATCATATTTGTCTGTAACCTCCGTCTGGACTTTTAATATAAATGTTTATAGGAATATCTATTTCTGTAGTGAGCGCTCGATACGCACCGTACGCATCACACTTGGCCAGCGTGGTGGACTATGGCCTAACCCTTCTCACCTTGAGGAGACCCATACTCAGTAGTTGACAGTTGATGGGTTGTGATGATATTGAGTGAGATACGTAAACTACCATAACTTTACACTAAAAATTGGGTCCTATTTATCCCTCTGAAAGGCAATAAAGGAACCTTTGACCTCTTTCTTATCTGTGAAGTATATTATGCTACTACTTACATCCTTATTAATATCATTTCTATGTAAACGATTTTATTAGCGATATTAGTATTGTATAATGGGTATTAGTAGTTTGCTATGTTATAACCATAAAAATAAAAAACGGGAATATTGGCTTATGACGTCATAAGTCGACATGGTTAACTGACTAGACTTTAATTGATTTCAAACTCATTAAAAATACAACTCACTAATATTGGGAAATTAAAAAAGTTATTTCAAACTTATCTGGAAGTTGTTTTATAGGAACGATGTCTTGCTATTAATAGCGCTTTTAAGGTGTTAACATCCCAATTATACATAGTCATATTTAATTTACACCTAATCTAAAAATAAATAGAAATTTATTTATTCACAAAACCATTTGACAGATTAAGAAAACACTAAAAGTATAATAACGAAAAGTAAACTAATATTATTTTATAACTCAAATCACCTAATCTTATTCGTGTTTGTTCACTATCATACCAAATTCATACTGTAAACATGATTGTACTAATTTAAATACCTTGCTTTAAAAGAGTACCGAGAGTTTTTTTCCTCCGGCTTTTTTCTCCCGGCCTACCCTAGATGATATAGGCTAAGTATG
>DWLO01002315.1:0-12812 GCA_018245335.1 Dalla quadristriga | reverse complement strand
GGACTGTTCGTGTAAGTTAGTCCTGTTAGTTATCCCAGTTAGTAATCGTTAGTATTTGTCCTATTCGAAGCTGGTCACAGATGCGTTGCTATCCGTGAGGACTGAGATGGTCGCATCGTGTATAAGTGTAACCGGCATCCACACCTTTCCAACCGAAACACAATGATAAGCATGTTTTTTTTAATCACTGTTTACAACATTATAGAAAATTAAAAAATATAAATAATGTTGGAAATATTTCAAATAATTAAAAAAAATAATCGCACTCGAGTTTAAATTTGAGCTGTTTAAACTCCGCCATTTTTAGCGCGGTTAGAATGACGTCACAAGACACAATCGTAACCAAAAGACAAAACCTTGACATCGCCGATGACGACACGTTTCAATTTAAATATGGCGTAGCGTTTCGCAAATTTAAATTTCGATCGCCTAATTTCGCATTTATTTATTTATTTATGACATTAAAAAGGAATAAAATAGTGGCTTAGATCGAATGCTTAAACAATAAAAATTCGAAAAGAATATAATTGTTCTAAATTTAAACTACACGCATATACTTATTCGGAGCGAAACGCCAGAGCTTAAACGGACCGATTTGCATGTAATTCGTGCATGTCGCAGCGGAGGCTTACATTTGTACAAAGTACAATATGTACTGGACATCTTTATGATTACGTTATCCGAAACACGCGCGCGCAGTCCCCGAAGCGCGAAGCGGGCTTAGAACGATAGCGGAACGCAGTGCTCGACATAAGTAGGTCACACTCGGACGTGAGCGAATATTATTCAATTTAACTTTGTACAATTCTACCCAAATTATGACAGAGACTACGAGTTGATAAGATAAGATATGTGGAACGCTTGTTTTATTTAGTTCTATGGTGAGTATCTGTGACGCGGGATTGTACACCACGACGGCAACGGATATCAGAGAAAATGATCTCATAGTTTCGAGAGAGAACCTCAGACACTGATGAATAGAGGGCGCTTAGCGCGAGGGCGGAACGGAGTTTGCACCCCAAATGGGGTTCATCGTTTTGTCGGAAACCAATTATCGGTAAATGATTGTTTTTTAGCTGAAACACCTCATTACGCAACTCCGGGACGGCCAAATGAATGAGCTGGGTTACAGGTAGCCAGTCTATTTTTATTCTGAGTCTGTTTTTCTTACGGTCTCCGCAATACTCGGTCCGCGTTTATGCAACGTATGGAGTCTTTGTCTTTTACGTTATTCTATTCTCTTACTCTTTTTTTCTTTTCTACTGTCGTGTTTAATGTGCCTGTTCGATGCCCTGTGTAGTAGGCTACCAAAAACCAAGTTCAGCAGCGTTTGGTAGCAACATCCAATATTCTTAATTCACTAATTACATCGATATGCTCTCTCTGTTATGAATAAACAAAATATCAACACAAGATAATTATGTGTTTCACAAATTAATACCCGGATTTAATCACTGCCTACAATTTATTATAAAAACAATTCGTATTATTTATGCTTTAAAATAAAATTATGCGAATATGTTAATTATATTATCTATCAAACTAAAGCACTAACTGAGTTAACAAACATAATCCCCATTAAAATTGGGATAACATTTGGGATATTATTTCAACCACTGCTGGCTGGTTATAACGATAAAAGCGCGCTCGTATTAATTTCCCGTTTATTAGTTTAATTGTAGTTTCAAAATGTTATCAATATGTGCAAGTGCTTACATTACATAATGGACTGAGCCTTGCCTAAAGCGATGCCACAACAGACTCGCCTATTTAAAACAAAACATATTACTTTCCTATACGTTACCAAAGGAAAATATAGGTTCACTGCATCATAATAATATCAGAAAATCACCGAACTAAAGTAAGGACCTCTAGTTTAATCAGCCGTTTTGGAACTGTTTTTAATATAGCTTGTTAATTTAAACGGCTTATTAACTGCCTATTCGTATTCAATGATATTGAATTGACCAGTCATTCAATAAAAACAATGAATCAACCATTTCACTTCGCTTCCATTTGAGAGCATTTCGTGTTCTCTTGGAAAGAAGTGCGCTTTAGAAAATTAAGAGTCATTGAATAGCGAGCGGCTAAACGTTAGTCGATAGCCCCAGAGCGCGCTTTTTGTGGCCGCAATCCGCCCCACTTCATAATTACGACTCCATGCTCCACGCTGAAAGAAGCCTCCTATAAAAGGCTTAGACGGCGATAGGATTTCACCGCTGAATATTCTTGTTTACGGGGGAAAATTCAAAAGCCCGACCGAGGATATCCGTCTATTTTTAACTGCCGGCGTTTTGTAATTAAACGGTTTTGAGCCGGTTTGATTCCGGCTCAAATTGATTTTCCTGTTATCCGAAGTTAACCCTGTTGGATTTTTTTAATAAAAATCTATTGCGGGCTGGCGTTACAGATTAACTGACTTGCCATTGTGAATGGAAATTAAGGCATTGTTATTATCGATATAAATATTGAGAACAAAGAATGAGTATTTATAATATGTAATTATGATTCACTCATGTTATTACCGTTTATAGTTGTTAGAATGGGCTCTAATACTAATATGTATATTTTTGCAGTATTTTAATTTGGCGATTTCAATTCAATTTTATTTCTATTCTATTCTAATAGATTATTTTATATACACATTAGTTCAGTTCTGTTCGAGGTTTGTAAAAAGGACTGTGGGGGTCAGTGGTTGTTAATGCGGACTCACTGCGTACTTGTTTCCAGAAAAAAATACTTTAGGAGGAAATATATCAATGAAAAGTTGATAGAGAGAACTACGATAAATGAACTCATGTGTATATTTCATGAATGTGTGAACATATGTGTATGTGTAATTTAAATCCGAACGGTTATCATTAAATACAAATATGTTCCATATCCACATACGCCACATAATGAAGACGTAACAACTATGTTACATGAAAGGATGATGATCGATATAAAATGTAACAGTGTACCAGGCGAGCATAAGCGAAAAGATTTAAAATGAAACAAATATCCAGCTTGCGTGTTTACAACAATCGTTGCGTGCAACTGTACAACTGAAGAAGAAACAAGTAAAATTAATCAAGTACTGAATAGTTTCTTAGTTTTTCTACTATGCCGTCACATTGTCATTTATGCAAACTGCATCTCATTACGAGGAAGATTGTCGGTTCGAGGAACTATGTTTGATTTATTTCTAATACTGCGATACGTGTGAACAGTGATACGTGAATAGAAAAACTATTAAATAATTATTTGAATATTATTTATCTTGAATCAACTCTAACTTGACGATTGTTCACAAGGCCCTAATGTATTAAAACCGTCTTCATGCCCACATCTCCGCCGCGAAACCGAAAGCGGCGCCCGGAGTAGAAATCCTAATTAAACCAGATTGCTAAAATAAACTCCCAAGTTAAAGCATGATAAAACTTTTCGACAAACATTTTGAGCGGATCCTAAATCTGTCTGATAAGAATTTTACATCAACAGATTAGAAATATGATTAGAAATAACAGGGTTGAAATAGCTCGTGTCGAATATGTAACGAGCAGAAGAGGCAAAGAGCTGCAATTTACAGGGGGTTAAATTAGCTAGGGGACGCGATAAGAAAGGTGTTTAATTAGTGACCTCGAGGCGACGAGGCGCGTCGAGATTGTACGGAGTTGCCGGGGTAATGTCGCGTCACGTGTTCGCGCTTCATATATCTTGCGACCCACATGGCCTATTATCATGTCTTATTCAACAGAATACTCCTACTTCTATTCAGTTCATACAGAATTTGTACATATAGCATTCAAATCTCGCAAGAATTAGTTCTAGACATATTGTAAAAGGGTAAAAGCAATGCTGCAAAGCCGAAATAAATATGTGGTAACCGAAATAAGGTAAAGAGTTCACAAGAGAAGTAAAGTAAGTTTTCTTAAGAAACCGAGGAACACAAAGACTGAGTCTTTTCTTAGAAGTACAAGGGTGACATGGATGAACAAGAGGCCAGGCCGCGCTATAAAACTGCGAAAGGATGAAATACAACATCAAAATATCAACTTTGTTCTAAACATAATAAGGGCTTAAATATCAATACAATTTTTAGGTAGGTATTCCATGCGGTAAGATTTGAAAGTGGCACGCGAATATTAAAGATACACCAAAGAACAAAAGAATCACGTGGATGTTTCTCGGGTAGTACCAGGGTTGCATAGAACAGAAGGATTTGAACATCAGAATAAAATTTTCGACCGAGCAAGGGACACGTGTTTATCGGGGCAAGAAGAGTTAGTAAAGTTAGAGAGAGAAAGCAAGTACATTGTTTCACGCCCTACCAAATGCCACCGCCTCAGAAAAAGTGGCCCTGAATGCATTATTCATACAGATGCTAATGAAAATAGCAGCGTTAAAACTGTAAACAAAAGAGAATTTATTTTACTGAATAAGACGACAACAATTATGTAAATGTTTATTCTTTTAAAGTAGATACTTCTAAGCTTGTAGAAATATTTCATTAATATTCCCGAGATTAAAGAAGATTTCAAAAGCAACTAATTGATCCACATTTGATTAACATTAAAGTTTATTTTAATATTAAGGCTGAGGCTAGTATTCCGTTTACACGGACAACACATTTTTTTAGTCATCCGGCATTTAGTAACATTTAGTAGTACAGATTAGTCCGCCGGATGTAAGGACGACTAAATTTAGTAATATTTATTATTCTTTGACCCAGACACTCCATAATATTCAATGCAATACAATATTAAAATGTATACGTCGTACGGCAGCGGCAGTACTGTGGCATTTTCTGTCAACACTAATGAAAACATTATTAAGTAAATACTATTATTGCACTCCCAAGTACCTTCTACAACCGCGTTTGGGAGTTACCAAAAAAAATCGTGTGTATAAAATATGGTTCCTTGGTATTAGTAAATCAGCAACTTAGGCTTTGGCCACAAGCTTGGCTCGAGCATCTTGCGTCTTGTAAGTTTGAAGTGAACTGGAAGACGCAAACTCTTGGCTCTAGAGAAAAAAATGCGTAGGACAGCAAAACAAGCCGCCATTCCGTCTAGCCCAGGCTCAAGAGGAGTGGTATTTAAAACGCCTGCCTTCATGAAGCTCTCATGACGAATGCGGAATTGCGGACGGAAGCTACAAAATTACTCGACGGTTTTATTTTGTACTAAATTTTTTCTCTCTTTGGACACAAGCTTTTCTTATTTTTCAAACAAAAAGCGCTTACATTGTCGTACCTACTGTGTTTTTACACAACAATAAATAAAACTCGGAACAGTTGCATCGTGCACCTTTCCGTTCTTCCTTTTATATTCTGCAGTCAACAGTAATTGTGCAAGTGCCACAGTTATGCTATTCAAAGCGTGAAATGAAATGTGCCAACTAAAATTTTAGGGTACATAAAATGTGAAGGGGATCTCAAATTTTAGGGTAAATAGAATTTTGTAGTGGATATCAATCACGTTGCAACCCAAAATGGATAACACAAGACAGATGTCAAGACGGAGTGACCAAGGTAGCAGTAACGAGAGAAGCTCGCGGCTCGCGGCCGGCTCGGAACGGCCCGGAGCGCTATTGATGGCGCGGCTCCGGAACTGATGGCCGGCGGCGAGAGTAGCTCACTATAAACGTGACTGACAAACGACTACTATACCTTTACCTTCCAAAGGATAAGGTTAGTGATAGGGATTATAGTTTTATTTGCCTACATTTACGTAAAAACTAGACTTGGTTCTGTTAGAATAGAAAAGAATAGAATACATTTATTACCACTTTTATGGTTTACCACTTTACTGGTGTACCTAAAAGATTTTATTTATTTCACATTTTATTGCAAAACCTTATCTAGGATTACAAAGGGCGGACTTAATGCCAAATAGCATTCTCCACCAGTCAACCCGCGGTGACGGTGAAACTTTGGGGCAGGTGCTACATAATATTATATGAAAATTTACATATTAAACTAATATAGATTTATATTTTTAAAACGTACTGGCACAGAAGCAGAAATAAGAAAGATGAAGAAAGAATTGATTTTCAACAAATTTAACAAAATATTTTTTCAATAAAACGCAATAGATAGTGTCCAAGTCGGTAACTTGTCGTATTAAGCAGTTCGCAGATACACGTACCTAGCGACCTGGATAGCAATTTCTCCAAGCCCATCAATATTCAAACGAGTATCCCGGGACCCAGTCCGCACATTAAATAAACGGGCGCAGAATGCACCGCTGACAGCGCATTATGCATCGGGGGTCTATCGGAGGAGCTGGCTCGATGCATGCAAAGTTGCTACAGTAGCGGCACTGCGACAACTTGGAAGCATTATCGCGGAAATTATCTCCGGGACACGAGCGGGATTCAAACTATGCACGGGTTATTATTTGAATACAGCATTGTTTTGAATGGACACCACGACTAGGCACAAGGAGCAGTGTACCCCCCCCTTCCCAAGACAGCAGAAAATCGCAGGCTGATGGATGGATGGACTAACCATCTTTAGTTATTTTAGCCCTACTCATTACTACTGAGACTGTTGCAAGTTCTTATTGTAAATATACTATACAACGAACAATAAAATTTATAATGAATAATTCATTTTTTGTGGACGATAGGTACAGGTACCCGTACAAATAGGTGGTGAAGTGACAATAAATAATAATAATAAACGCTTACACACTCACCCCCCGCACTAGGATTCCCTGGGTTGCGGGTGGCGGACACATACAAAACAACACAAATTAACGCCCAACACCTAAATACAAACATTTATCAAATAAATGTCTGCCCCGACCGGGGATCGAACCCACGGCTCGTCAGACAGGTTAACTGATCAACGCACCACCGAGTCGAAAGGATTGTAAGGATCTCTACGCGTACAATAACATGTTTCAATATTTTTGACCTATACAACTAAGTCATAGCATTATTCATTTTGAATACCATGCTATCGAGCCTGGCTGTCTGTATTGGCTTACAACAGATCATTACTTTCGATATATTTCATTTACATACTGTGCATTTATAACTCTTAGTGCATATCAAAAAGCGACCTTTATAAGACATTGCATTGGCCGCAGAGCTGCGCATAATGGAGCCACATCCGGGCCCGGACTAAGCAAGACTTCCGGCCATCACTGGTGGCTCTCTTGTGTTTCCGGCGCCCTCGCCACCGGAAATAGTGGCTCTTCAAACAATTGTACTGCTACTAACATGTATGAATACATAACCGCTCAAGCTGAAATGCTGCTCGCTTCAGTCATGCAAGTGCAAAGCAGTTTATAATCTGTTCGATCAAGAGTGGTATTGTTTAGTCTCTATGCACTCCTAGTACTTGCCCTTTCTTCAACGTAAACATTTTCATCGTAGGCACATCCCAACAAAATATTATTAATTAATTGGGTTGGGTCATTCGGGTAGAGCCCGAGGACACATTATCGAGCCAGGTATCTCCATACCACGTCGCTCCTATTTGGTTGTGGTATCTGTGGTCAACCGCAATGTCGGTACTCCGCGTGTCGCCTATAGCCATCCTGCAGAACTTAACATATGATGAGGCTGAATTCCACTTGACTGACTGTGACTGAGTCTGAGTCTGAGACTGACTGAGACTAATTTCCAATTGATTGAAACACACTCACACACGTGTGTATGTGTGTACATATACACACAACATTGATTTAAAGTTGTCTTTTATTTTTTATCTATTTTTTTTTTAATGTTTAATTTTATTTTATATCTGTATTCCGAGGTGGGCGTATATAGTGGCGACACACACAGTTCATACTATTGCCGCTGTTTAAGGCGATATCAATTGTAGAACTGTTTTTGTTAAGAAATAAATCCTTAAAATCTTTAATATGGACTCCGAATGAACCACTTACAGTCATGATTTCTTCGCTCCGAGCATCCAATACCCGACCGCAGTCCTCGCCCCGGTCATTGAATCGCGACGGATACAAGTCGATGAGCTATGAATGCTTTAATGTTAGATATAAAGGATTTGTTGATGTTTACAGTTACTTATAATAAAAAATGGCTCGAGTCCTGGCCCTTCATTCGGCCTTTGTACACACAATGTAAACGACATAATAACCGTCGTTAAAGCTTACGCAGCCTACGGTTCTGCAGTGGATCGTAAAATGGTACTCTCCGAGTGTCATAAACAAAATTGCCCGAAAATATAAAGTAGTGGACGAGTAGTAACACTCCTCCCGGCCTGTAGGAGGTCGCAAAGAGCTCGCCGTAGGAATTTTGGGAGAACGAATTCAAACGAATAGTAACTTAAGCCAACCGCTATCCCCGTGGAGGCATGCTCTTTCAATACATAGATACATCCTTTGTTCTATCAGACAGAATCTATATACGTTTGATAATTAGAAACGTGAAAAGGCAGAAGAATTATTTTAGTTCATAGGAATCAATCATACTGATGTTTAATAGTCACCAATGGAATATTAAAATTCATGCGCAAAATACGTTTGCAAGTGACATCCGCTTTTCCTACTAACGTTATTTAAAATATTTTTTGTATATGTACTGTGATCAACACATTCGCGGGGATACATTAATGTTAACCACACTTCGATCGTTCTTACTGCATTTATTTGAATCGGTAATTTTAACATTTTTTAAATATTTTCAACTGGTTCTATAGGAATTGGCGGGCGAGTAATTCTACCAAAAATTAACACCCATTTCTTAGAAATCTCGCGGTCCAAACAATTAGGGAGCGCGATATCATATGGAGCTCTCTCATTATCATGCAAATATTATTCAAATTCCCCGGTAACTGCTCGCAATTATTCGATCTAACTGGATTTGCGTTGCTAAACTAATGGAATATTCATAATATTAATAAGACGACTGTTGGCACGGGCGTGTTTGTGTGGCCCGTCATATTAGGCACACGTTCACTGTCACGTATTAATACACTCATTTGCATGGATATTAGTTTGCATTACACAGCGCGTGACCTCCGCTGACACGTTTGTTTAGGTTTATCTAGAAGGGGGGGAGGGAAGCCATAAGTGTCTGTATTTTATGAAATAACTGAAGCTGATAATAATGAAGCTCTGCTATGGCAGAGCTTCTAAAAATACCTTAGTGAATTATGTATTACAAAAATAAGTGTATTTTTTGCGTTGCTATTTGCTTTGGGCGCACACAATTTCAAATGTTTTGAAAACGTTTTGCTAACGTGTCTGCTGATTTGAGGCAATGCTGTAAATTCTGTAATTCTTTGAATTCGAAAAAAATATTCAATCCTTCTTTTTTTCACGGAACAAATATAATAAGAACGAACCAACATTTAAACACAGTCAATTAAAAAATACACAAAAACAAAAATCCAAAGGTAATACTTTCTTGGTGTTAAGTTTAGGTTAAGTACTAACTTAGGTAATAAGTATGTAATACTAACAAATATGACTCTTAGTTACCCGCAACAAAAAAATATTATTATGATTAAAATTTGCAGCGTCTTGTTTTAAATTAATTCTTACTTCGTAGCCGTATTCATAGCAAATTTAATTCTAATAACTACTAACACTTATTTTATTAAATGTTTGGTCTAGAAATATTAGCAAAATGTTGACTGAATAAATGAAATGAAACATTCAACTCATACAACGCCACTTTTTTCTTCTGTGCGTGAAAGGTTCGTTCGTTTATTTTACAGTTTCTTAGCTAAGAAAAAACAGCGTTTATTCCGTAGCCTCGCAGGGGATTGCAGTCACGTTTCTTTTCGCATTTATCAGGATTTCTCCCTTTAATTCTTCCCCGCCCGTTTCCCGGCAACGTCTGTCACTTGCATATACTTTTGCATTCAAACGCAATCGGTTCTGTCTTTCATTCTATCTCACGAGACTCCGCCGCCCTACGCTGTAGTATATCTGTAATGTACTACAATGTTCCTCAATTCTAAATGATTGACGTGCTAAGCCGCGTTGGTCTCGGCCGACAGATGGATGGGTGACGGCTAGTGGCAACATTTCTTGAGCGCATTCGTGCTTTGGAGGGCTCGCTAAGCATTCCGTTGTTATTGTTAGATAAGTCGTTCAGCTTTGTCGAAGGCCTTCGGGTGGCCTGAAAAACATCCAAGCAGCGTGACGGAGGACGCTCCAGGCCTTCTCAGTTGTAAGGATACTCATGCCCTATAGATACACTATGGGCAGCCCAAAATGTACCCATACATGTACATAAGCAGTGCTTATATAAATGATATGTTGTTATCGGATATCGTATCCGTTTCACAGCGCGTGTGCTTGACGGACATCACCGCAAGACGGACCCGGTTACAATGTGCACTATTAATCTCCACACAAGATTAATTGGAGTGTTCTATAACATAGGTACCTTGGTTAGTGTGCGAGCGTTAGTACAGTTTGGGCACTGATATCGACACTAGTTGTACAGGGAAAGAATCGTAGGACTATCGAGACTAGATAGGATCGTGCGACTATAACGAGCCAGTCCAAACAAAACATTACCAGCCAATCGTAATGTGCCGCACGGGGTGGGATTGCCATAAGATTATGACATATCTATTAGAAAAAAGCTAAAATAAAGTTGTAATCATTTTATATTGCGGAACTGATTGAGGAATTAAAAGGCTTTTTCAATTCATTTAATTTATGTATATGACATATCTTATGGCAATCCCATATTTCACATTCGATTCAAAGGAATCGCTTTGCTGTCCTTAGCCCAGGGGGCCAAGTCTGATATTTCATTCGTATTTAAACCACCCGTCAATGGCAACATTTCATGCCTTTTCAGATGCGAGCTGTTTACACAAAACTCATTATTGCCTCGAATTCGTATAAATTTACTGAATAGAATTGAAATTTTAAATTTCTCACTTTGTAATCCGCTAGTAAGGCCTAACTGATTAGTTTCTAACAATGACGATTTAAAGTCGGCTCAATTTTCAGTATCAAAAAAGCTCAGCTGTACGCGTACGGCTGTACGTTATTTTGTAGGTAAAAGGTATCAGCATTTAGTTATTCCTACGTGATGACGAAACACACAGGATAGGAAACAAAATAAGCAAAAGGAAAGAAAAACAGAAGATAACAAATTCATTTAAGGTTGAAAGATAGTGTGATTTCAATTAAATGAATTTGATTTAAATGTACGTTGCTCAACATTGGACTTGACAGCTGTCAGCTCAGCTAAAGGTGGCCGAGTGGCTTTCAACAATCCACGTGCATTGCACACAATTCCATAGGATTTGGCTCTTGTTCAGCCATTGTACCTTTAAAAGCCGTAATGGAATAGGAGACTACAGCCACCGGGCGCTCGGCGGCACTACACTTCCTTTCAGAGGGCAATGGCACGTGGAAAGCTTTTTAGTGAGCTTTCGAAGGTTTAAATGTGAGATGTGATGTCGGATTCCTCCTTTTATAAAAAAAAGTCTTTCAGAGTTGTAACGCTTTCAAGTTTTCTTGCACAAACCATAGGACACGCCTAATTTCATTTTTAAAACGGCAAAGAGCATTACTTATGGCTTGAGCCATAATGGGCCACTGCAGGGCACAGGTCTCTCCTCACACTGGAGGAGGTCTAGAGCGTACTCCAACACGCTGCTCCAATGCGGGTTGGTAGAGTTTATTATTACTTATGCTTATTATGTTACTAATCTTATCTGACTCATTTGCTTATCTGATACGCCGTCACGGCTAAACCACACAACCGATCTTCATAGATCTTCATTTGGTAGAGAGGTAAGTAGTTTAAGACATGGAGCGGATCATAGAATACTCTTGATCCTGGATATGAGGGGATGACAACATCATATATTTAAAGCGGACGAAGTGGCCGGCAACACCTAGTATTATTATTTATTTATTGCATATATGTACATGGTTATCGTAATAATTGTACCAGGCGTTACTTCGCGGAAATCCACCGTTATAAAGTCACGTTTAATCTACTCTGCAACAATCCTTAACAACCAATCAACAATACTTTCATGCATATAGCACCTCCTTTTATTTTGGTGCACAATGGAGTGTTTAAACCAAATAAATAAATAAAATACATGTGGTTTCTTGGGTAACCATTGGGGTACCATTTTTATATATTCAATTAACAAATATGTCAAGACACTGAAGGCTCCGAGCGCAAGAATTAAATGAGAAAAGGAATGGCAGGGCGCGGTATTTCCCCGCGGACCGATCTCAATATTCATCTGGAAATGAGCGGTAATTGGATTGAACGAAACATCTCCCGGGACGAGGCGATAGTTCGCGCTTCTGACAAAATGTCGGCCAAATTAATGTTTCAATACAATACAATACATTCTTTATTGTATTCTTTTTCTTTTTTTTCTCTGTTTCATTTCTTAATAAGCAACATTATTTATCGGTATTTATGATTTATGAACGTAATTATGATCCTCAGTTAGGAGAAATAAAGCTTTGATAAAAAATTAAACAATATCGTTACGTAATTAATCTCTTATGTTAACTAACAATACAAGATATACTACCTCAAATAGTTAAAAATCATACAAAGTGTACACAGCATATTAGGTACAGCAAAACAAAACGACGTTCAAGAACAGTTTCGTTGGCTAGTGAATTTAAAATATTGTAAAATAGCCAGTGCACGAAACAAACTGATTTGGCAGATATGTTTTGAAAATAATAATAGTAACACTATTGTACACCATACACGACACATACTCGATATACAAACGGCGGTCTTATCGCTAAGAAACGATTATTATTATTATTTATTTGACGCGCTAACGGTTGACCGAGATACCGTCACGCCAGGCCAAGACTGAAAATCGGTGCATTCGCGCC
>DWLO01002314.1:0-12813 GCA_018245335.1 Dalla quadristriga | reverse complement strand
TGTACTAATAATTTTCTTTGTACTAGTTATTTGTCAAATTTTTCTGTAAGTATGTGACGAAATAAATATTTTTTCTTCTTCTTCTTCTTCTAAATTAGTAAATCATATCTATGGCATTTTATTGTGATTTTGATATATATTATGATCCTATCCATGGCTGCCACGATTTCGCCACCACTACAATGTTGCTGAAATGATAAAAATGTGGTAGTGTACATGAAAAATATACTCGTAACACGTAAGGTACCTACCATACTTACCCGTCTTATGAGCATCCCTAACCGGATTCCAGGTTAGAGCGGGCCGCGGTGACCAACGAACCGTCTCTGCCCTGGTCTAGGAGTCAAAAAGTAACGACCGCATGATAGTGGTGTTATGGTTTTGATATATTTACTTTCTTCTTTTTCAGGGGTCTTATACCATCGCTGGAAAAAATATGATTTAGCGGAAGAGATGTACAGAAAAGCTTTAAAAATTGATCCGCGATCCGTTAATATCATCAAAAATCTGAACAAGCTACTTAAAATAAAAAAGATGTCACACGTCTTTCAGCATTAGTCAATTTTAGTATTGTTAGGATATTCATATAAATAGGTTTTCTGCTGTTGTAATGGAGTACTTCGTAGGACTGAATCATACTACTCTTTCTCGAGGTTTTGAGACAGAATGATTTGTGTTAATTTTAGAATCGTCCATTGGTCTAGCAGCTTTTTAATTTTAATCTATATGTAATAACAATAAAAGACTACTAGCGGCCACATTCTGATAGGTACCTAGAAAGCTATTACTATAAGTGGTCATTTATTACATTATATTTTATACCAAAAAACATAAGTTTCGAAATCATATCATGAGATATGAAAGCGTTATACAAACCTATTTATTAAACAACTATGTACATAAATAATGTTTAATAATAATTTAGAACGTAATTATTTAACCTAAATATACAGTTAATTTTATTGATCGATGTTTTTATTTAAAAATAGTTAGTATTCCTAATCGAGTCTGAATTTTCACTAGCAAAACTTACGTAATTAGTCGTAGATGAGACGACAGTTATTTACTGACTTATAGTCGACTAATACTATATCCCATACAATCACGGAGGACTATATGGTTTTAAAATGACATTGATGCAACTGTTTCATATATTTCATACAGGTATTTTGAATTTTTTGTAAACTATTACTATGTTTTAAAAATAATTCCGTGAACTAATTCGTAGAATATCGTAGTGGCACAGAAAATTTTAATTAATTAGAGCCCTTCATAAGTATTTATTTCACGAGAAAAAGCTAATAGCTATGTATTTCAAATTAGTAGAAGATCATGGCGTGTCGGACCGTGCTCCCGATTTAAATTCTTTTGTGAATTGGCGCGGGTCGTGCGTGAAGAGGTCGTGTGTTATGGGTACAACTTTCAGTATACATAAATGTACTCTGTGGCTACAATCCATGGTTGCATGTTATTATTATTATAATCTACGGGTGCATGTTTCACTGTCATTAGTGTCATGTCACTCGCCGCCGGCCGGGCTTTAAGTATAAATCAATGTACTCTGTGGCTCTGTGGGCCGGGCTCGGGCGATGTTTTTTCTGCTGTTGGGTGTATGTCTGCGTCAGGCTTAATAATTTTGCATTGTATTGTATTCCTATTTGGTAATTTATTGTTTTAAAGCTAATAAAATGGTCACAGTTCAATTCACCCCAGATCTATCTGCGTTGCAAGGCGTAATTATATCAACTGATTACATACATTCATTTAAAAACTTGACAGTAAAAGGACGTATGTAAAAAACCCTATTTTAAAAACAAAAATGGGATTTTTTAACAAGCATTTTGGTTCGCATACCTCCCTCCCACACAATATCATTTTATACAATATCTTCTGTTCCAGGGAATGAAAAGACAATTGATGCTGTAATTTTTAACATACGTAAATTTTTAAAGAGAAATAATTACCTTAATGATTCGGCAGTCGTACAAGATGCTATTGCTACAATGCGACGGTTTGCATTATACATTGTTCTGAACTCTGACCTATCTGTGTTGAACGAACTGGTCAGCACTGATTCAACTATTGATCTCCTGATATGGACAGTCCCAACCATACCGAAATTACTCATGGGCGAGATATTATGGAATTTATCTATGGATAAATTTTTATATGAAATTATCACCTATAGTAATCCACAACTTTCTGTAGAATTAGCTGATGCACTTCTTTTAAATATTAAATATATGAATCCTACTGAATGTCTCAAACAGTTGCAGATATTATCTACTGCCTGTTTCAATGTTTTATGTCGAATACATTACTTTAGCTTTGAAGAAAGTCTGTTAAAATCTGGTTATAACAATTTTCATAATTGCATGACCTACTTTAGTAATCCACCAAATCAGAGTAAATTAGAGCAGCTCAGCAAGGATGAATTGTACAAATATCACGGAAACTGTATTTACACAATTCTAACTGTACTGTGGGACTGTTTCGCTCAATTCAAAACAATACAAACATGCAACCTTGAGGAATCCGTTGCTATTTATGAGGTAACATATAACAACAATTATACAAAGAAAACTGTCTATGAGCCTTGCAAGTGTCCTAATCAATCAATAGTAGTAACACTCAATGAATGTCTTGCAGACTTATTGGATAGATGTATGAAACAGGTCATGGCCATTGACCTAGATATATTTTGTTCATGGAGTGAGTTTGAAGAAAAAGGTACTACAATGCAAGAGATGATTGGTGTGTTAAGCTACAAAATGCGAGAGATACTTTTAAAAAGTGATACTGCTGATCATCCAGTTGTCGATATGCTTGAACAAATATCCCGCAAGCCTGTACATATATTAGAGATAATAAACACTACTGATAGCTCAGTAATAACTGATACCATTAAACTAAATAACAATGAGAGTGTGGAGTGGCTTCAAGCACTAATCCACAGGAATAAACTAGTTGAAGACATAACTCTTTTACAACTATTGGAGACTAATTTGGATCAGTTAAATGAAGATAATTGCTATGACTTATTCCAAAAGCTTTATGATCATTATAATATTTGTACTGACAATACAGAACTTATACAGAGTCTGGCCCTCAAAGCTTTCCAACATTGTAACAAGAATACAAAATATGATATTATAGATAGTCATTTTAAAGATGGATGCTTCAATAATTCTATGGAATCTTCACAATTCACTAGAATGTTAATAGAAATATTTAATAAACTTGCTATTTCACCAGATTCGGATTTGTCAGATATAATGAGAGTATTTATACAAAATCCTCTGCAAGTCTATGACACAATCTTTAAATCTTCCATAGAAAATGAGCAGCAAACAAATCTAATGTTTAAAGTAATGGTATGTTTGGCTAAATATTCAAATCATTATTATAGTCATGACACAGAGCCCTGTTTTATAATTATATTGAAAAATGCCATAGATGGTGAACTATACACAGATGCTAAGCAAGAAAATTTGATAAATTTTATAAGTCAATTAATAAATACTGATATTCTCCAAAGGCCGAAGCTCTTACTTTTGATTATTATGCCAAAGTTGCACACTGCTCTTATTAACAAAAAATTTAGAGACATTAACTTGCAATGTAAACTTTTATATAAATGCTACTCTGTTCAACATTTATTAGAATATAGAACGCCAATGCTGGCAATGTTGGCCCAAGTGATGGCCGAGGTGCGTTGGAAGGTGAATACCTTTGATGTACTCGCTCCCTCTATATTGAATAATGTAATAGACTTACAGACATCCCTAATGAATTCATACAATGGGAATATACCAGGTAAATTGCAATGAATTTATTCTGAAAATATTCATTATCAGCCCTGCCATCCCTTGTCGTTTTGGCATTGGTTGTAGGGACTCCGACTGCACTTACTTACCCATTTTGAAACTATTACAGGAGATGAAGTTTCCTGGTTAAAGAGAAAGCTAAAACTACTGGACCCCTTGAATATGTATTATTACCGGCAGTTATGGAATCCCCCAGGAAACACTTTTGTTGAAGTAATTTGTGGGATTCACATACACACGAGTATGGATACAGAATCATTAATACTATGGCTTGCTCGGGTTAGTTTTTTTTTTGTATGTGTATAGTAAACCGGCATGCAGTCCCACTATCCAGTGCCACCCATGGACATAGTGACAAACTTCGAATAAGACTGCGAGGGACTGTTAGTTAGTTAGGAAGTCCTATTAGTATAAGTTGTTAATAAGAATATTAGTTGCTTAGTATTTGTTAGTCGTAGGTCTTAGGACTGTATGTTAGTTTCAGTAGTCCTGTTAGTAAAATTTTCAATCGTCCAGTTAACAATCGTTATTTTCCTATTCGGATCTGGTCATAGGTGCGTTGCTATCCCTGAAGACTGAGGTGGGCGTCTCTTGTATAAGTGTAGCAGACATTCACACCTTTCCTCCACCATGCTGGCCAAGTGCGGATTGGCAGACTTCACACGCCTTTGCGAACATTAGGAAGAACTCTCAGGCGTGCATGTTTCCTCACGATGTTTTCCTTCACCGAACGCAGATGATATTCAAATACTTCACGCGCACATAGCTGAGAAAAATTCTTGGGTCGTGCCTGGTATTTAAACCCTACCCTACACCTAGCCCTAGCCATATGATCTAAGTATCACAAAAAAGAAAACACGATTACTTGAAATTTTCACTAGAAAAAATTATTATGATGTAGACTAATTATTTTCCATTTTCTGTGCCACTACTATTTTTTCACGAATAAGTTGACGGAATTAATAATAATAGAATAGAATTACATAATAAATAATAACTTTTTTCAACTTTGTCAATTTGTCATCAATTTGTTTACGTAGGTACATGCAATCGTTGCATCACTGTCATTTTAAAACAGTCCATAGTGCTCCGTGATTGGTCCGTAATCGGTCCGCTTCATTTCGGTCATTCATCGGTCTTAACTACTTAGCACTGAATGTCAATCTTTACAATTTCCAGGTGCTATCTTCAACTACTTCACTGGAATGGAACTGTATTTGGCAAAGTCTAAATGAGTTCGGGGACACAAAAATCTTAGATTTTATGCACAATGCAATGCTCTCTGTGTTAGCGGCCGAGAAATGTAATCGAACGGATACAACGTGGGCCTGCGTGCTCTATTGCTACAGAAACCTTGTTCAATGTATAAGGGTAAGATTTTTTCAACCATTATTGTCTCACTGCTGGGCTGGTCTATTGCCCACTGGCTCCCACCAGTCTTCATGGAACACATCTATCTTTGAGCTGCCTCGGCTTCGTCGTCGCATCTGCTATTGTCCATTATTATCGTTATTATACTCGTTATTGCTCCGCAAAAATATGAAAGTTTTACAAAAAGCTTATAACATCAGGTAAGTTTACGTAAGTTTAAGCTAAAATTTAATTGACCTGCCTACTCTGACTGACCTGTAAATCATTTGAATGTCAGAAAACATTATATTAATATTATTCTTTATTGCACCATAAAAAATATACAGTAGAGTTACAAAGCTTACAACAGATGTATATAACGGTCTTATCTCTAAGTAGCGATTTATTCAAGACGACCTCAAGGTGAGGAGTTATCGAAAACAGTTATGTAAAGGTAGGATGCACGAAAAATTACAGGAGATTAAGGATAAGAGTCTAGATCGGAAAACATTTAAAATGTATAATGACCGTTATAAACATCACATGCGTTTCCGTGCTTAGAAAGCACGTTAATTTTGACGTATGCGTTTTTTTTCATTTCAGTACAAGTTCTTCAAAGAGCCGCTCTCTAACACTCAAGTATCCAATGTTACCGATAAATTACTAGTAGTTATCAATTACATTGAAGAAGATAATATTGAAGAGTTTGGGATGGTACTGATGCCGCTTTTTGCGTACATCGCACAGAGGAGAGAAGACTACAAAACTGATCTTTCACAGAGCTTAGAAGATAAATTGTCACATAGCAAACTAGGTGTATTGATTCATCGTTTATTTTCTAATGGCTCAATTTAATAAAATATTTTGGAATAAAACTGTTATTTTTATAATTAAACGCTGTTTATAGTATCTGAAAATTGAAGTCTGCCACAGATGCGTTGCTTCTTCTAAAGACTAAAATAGACATTTTTAAGAGTGTCTGCAACCTTAATAATCCTCCCACAGATCAATTGATAGGTAGGTACTATACCTATAGCAGAAATTTGCTACGACGGTGGTGGCATTCTCCTATGGATACGTACCTACCACCAGATTCGTTCCGCATCTTACGTAGGTACTTAAATAGAATCGAGGAACAGATTGTCTGAACATACTAATCAATTTCGACAATTATAGGCTGTGTCAGCACAGATTAATAATAAGGGATTGATCTACCATTAAAATAATATGTGTCACATTAGTCAAAATTGCAAGTTTGTCTATAAAATGGTTTTATTTACTTTTTGTGGATGTGATGATCCTGATAAAATCGCTCAATTTGGAGGTACCTATTTTCCCAGCCACGTTCAAATATGGGGAATGATAGCTACTATATTGACTTCGATTGCTTGTTGGGTTCTGTATTCAAAGGTAAGTCGAGTTTTACTTTAAGTTGGTACCTACTTACATGTGCTCCATTTACCCATTACCCATATCCCATGATAACAGTAGGTACCTTGCCTACCAAGTGCAGCTTGGTAGACTTTGACAAGTCATCGATCAGACTATAAAGGTATGATGTGATCTGGATGGTGAGTGTATAAAACCATACAGTGGTCACTCAATTAGTCGCGGCATCGGTAGGGTCATCATGCGGAGCGAGCGGCGCGTGTCCCTCTTCGGGCTGATGATCGATCACTACTCAGATTTACAAATATAGTTAGATCTCTCATACGCGGGATCCGCAGACGTTGCGGAACGATGCTTTATTGATTTTCTGGATGCAGTTCCAGCATCCTACACTTTGAAGGATCCCGGACATCCAATTAACGTTATATTATTTCAGGTAAGGGGCACAAGTAAAACGAATCTGGAAAGGAAAGCGGTCGGTCGCGGCCCCCTACCTCGCAAGCACAAGTTGTTAGCTACAGACAGGAGGACACGCAAATAAGAATGTCTTGGCATTTGGTAGTTATTAATAAATTAAATAATTTATTTTATATTTGTAAGCTGATTTCCGATGGACAGTACAACGGTAAATCCGTTTTAGTTGTGTCACATAATGTAAAACTCGTAATCGTGAGTTTAGTGTTTTATTACCTCTATCAAGCTATTCAAGTAAGGTGGGTAGGTACACAACATAACATAAGTACGAAAACACAAATTCATAATAATAAATTTATTTGTAATGCTTTGCAATATTCTAAATAATTACTAAATAAGTAGATTAGTATAAAAGATTATCTTAACTTAACATCGTCTAATAATTTGCTATACCCATTAATTAACATAAAAACAAAATAGAAAATATTTTTTCGATTAAAGTACCTATTACATTTTATCACTAATTGTTATTCACATAATAGGAAGAACTTTTTTTTAACCTAAATATATTTAAGCATTACATTTTGTCAATAAGTGTTATTCATATAATAGTTTGTATCTTTAATGTCATTGCACTCTTGAAGTAAATATTTGTGTTCATCTACAACACAACCTCTCTTTAGGAGATATACTAAAATATATTGATACGGGAAGACAGGAACGTTGTGATGGAAAAAAAATCGCAGTTTCACGCGCTCTATTATCTTCATGTCGACAAAACAGTAATCTGCCGTGCAACAGCTGCCTGGAGTCCTAAAACATCGATAATACGTACTGTTAACAAAATAATAACACTTGTACAAACATTAACTGCCATATACTCGTAAATGTCTGCCCCGGCCGGGGATCGAACCCGAGAGTCACAGCTCGTCAGTCAGGCTCACTAAGTCGACAAATTGGCGGCTTTATTATTATTATACTCTTTATTGCACCATAAAAAATATGAAAGGCGGTATTATTTATTGACCTTAAGGTGAGCAATTGTCGAGAACAGTTATAAAAACGAAGGGTGCACGAAAAATTACAGGATAGGAAGAGAAGGATTAATTTTCGATCAAATAAATAGTGAATCAAAGATAACGAAATACACAAGTTAGGACAAGGAGCAAAGAAGAGGAAATAAAGGCATTCTACTAGAAACACATTTACGTCCGAAATGCCATATGATGACCGCAGAGCAAACGCCTATAAGCACAGCAGGGTAGACCCGCCAGGCTGTGCTATTACTATTATAGATCACCTCGGGCTGTTTCATACGGACCATTAATCGCGCACAATTATCGTTATCATTATCAATCGAGACAGAGTCCATTTTAAATAACTTACGCATCGAAATTTTAGTTAACAAATCCGCGTCGGCAAGGTTTTCGATAAGGTCTGATATTTCTGACGAATTTATCATCTTGTAAGTAAAATATATTTCGGATCATCGGGGTCATCATATGACCCAAAAATGGCATGTAATATAAGCTGTAACATACACTGTTCCATACAAGTATAAAAATATGTAAATAAACACGCACCTTGGGTCGTAGGTAACTGGTTTTGCTTTCAATGCTTTGAAAATCATCTGATAGTATTGCCTATACTTCTTTTTCATTATTAATACAATCTGTTTACCCTCAAAAGGAAACTTAGCATTTTTAGTTTGAAGTTCTAAATGCCAGTATACAGCTGCCTTTGCCACTTCTACACTGGTTGTATCTATTTCTACAATTTTGGGGTGTTTCATCCACTCATACATGCTTTCCTGAAACAGTATCATGCAAACTTGAATGTATTTTTATCAAATTTGGGATAACTAAATACTCATTGAATTGGATTCCAAGTACTCGGTTAGTTCTACAAGTAGAACTACTTGGAGAAATAATTTCATTCAGTTCTATACGGAGACACGAGTCTGTAACCGAATTTTCTCGGAATTTAACAAATGCGAATGATGATATTTTGAACATAGATTTTAGAATTACAATTGTTTACAGGATTCAAATACAAAAATGGGGCTAATGGGTTATTAAAACAAACTAAGTCCCAACTGAATTAATATGATATAAACTGTGCTGTTTTTGTTTTGAACAATAACTGACACTGGGCATACCAGTACAGAAAATAGCCCTAGAATAATAATAGAAATGTGCCAAATTGATATCAATTACCTGTAAAAACTTCTTACACCTAAAGCTATCATATATAAAGCTGATATGAAGAAGCCATTTCCCAGTGGCCAGTGCACAAACCATCATGCCTGAGAAGGTGTCATTAGGCAATACAGATATGAAATGTGTTGCCAACATCTCCATTTTTGTGTTTTCGGACACAACGCCTCCTAGTTCATTTATCATTGCCACTATTCTGTCTCGATCCTGGAAATAAATATTTGTAAAATAACTTTAATATATAATTTTCCAACTAAATTAATTAGATAAATGGGTAAGTTTCCTGTTCACTCACATGCATAAATTCAGAAAGCATGAATACTTTTTTGTCACATGCACATATTAAATTCTGTTTCATTTTCCACGACTCTTCAGATGTGCCACTAGGCGAGCCGTAATCACTGTCTGTAAAGTATGAGAAGACATTATTTGAACTATCCAATACTTTTTAATAGTGTATGCCACCACAACCAACACCACTGTCTCCACCATGACTAGAAGAGACCTGCACTGCACTCTGTTCCATTATAGAATGGAGGAGGTAAGAGTTGCTAAGCCATAAAGGAACGAGTTGGCCATGGAATCTGCACAATCCACATTCACTAACACCATTCTCCTGTTACACTTCTTAACAATACTTATTAGATTAGTCAAAATATGCTTGACGAACTCGTACTCGTTAATCTGTCCTGCGCGCAATGCTGTGCTGTGTTTTGCGCGTCCCGGAAACCCCCGAGCCAAAAACTCCCCGAGCGCTAGATCTCGCGCGTTTTGCCTCTGGTGCGATGGTAACGAAATAGATGTCGCCACATTCTCAAAGGACAAACATAACTTAGCTTATGAATAATTCCGAGCAACTATGATCTCAGAAGGGTGGAAGTACATTAAGTAGCTATGATTAATGCTGGCAGAGTATGTACTTATATGTACTGTATATGTACTCCTAAACTTACATATAAAACCGAATGTTTTTTTTCATGAAGCTTAACTTCTATACAAAATGTTTTGCAGTTAAAAAAATGTTGAATACCCATAAGCGACATTAGCCTCCTAGGGGGCAGACAACAATTTATTTTCTATTATTTTTGAGTTACAAATAATTGACGAGAAAAAGAGTTCCACCCATAAAATTTTGTGAGAGGTTCTATCCATCTACATGAGCCTTTAGAGTCCACTACTGGACATCGGCCTCTGGTAGTTGACGCCACTCCAATGATCTGTGCCATCTGAATCTAGCAGTTGCCCCTTGAGAGGCTAGCACACATACCTGATATGACCTCGGGTAATGTAGCTTGTATCTTGCTAACTATTTGTGTCTTAGAATTTATGGGGCTGTAGTCATTTGTCTTCTTTTTAAGTTTATAATTTTGTATGTACTTCCGGAATGGCAAATATACCGCTGTCTTCGCTTTTCCATTTTCAATAAACTTCCGAAAGCTGACCTTTTTTGGCGTGCTTTGTCTGCTGAATGACCTAAAATAATAATAAAAATTTGTAATCTAAAAGAATGCATTAACTTTAAAAAAATAATTATCATTAGTACATAAGGGAAGTACTTAATTATCATAAGAGGAGCTCTCTCTCTATTGTTGTCTACTGCCACATTGTAAGAAGTGGGTTAGAACTGAAAAGCCAATAATGCTAAATAGATTATGGTAAGACCATGTTAGTCAAAGATTTCATACATGTCATGTTAGTATTATATCCGGAAGCAGTAGGCAATGGATTCCCCAGGCATGCCAATAGTCTATATGGAACTCACTCATTCCCCAATTTTGAAAAGAAATTTTTTAATGGACTGGAGGTGGGAGTCTGTTTTTCTTCAATTTTTGTGCATTCAATTTCTTGATAAATGTCTTCAATAGACCAGCCTATTTGACGGCGAACAGCTTTAGGGCGTCTAGTTTTTTCAAAGGATGGTGCAAAATCTACACAATCAAAGCTCAAATCACCAACATTATCTTCCAATTTAAAGTGATTTATTTTCACATGTTTCAAATATTCCATTTTATCAGTGAATATCTCATGGCACAAAGGGCATACAAAGTGCTGTACTTTGACATTAGTTGTGCACTTGTTCAAGTGTGTTACATATGCATCATATTCGTCATACTTCTCTTCACATAGCACACAAGACACACTTATGTACTCAGGTATGTTTAAAACAGGAGCAATCGACTTTGGTGGTTGGATTATTGGTCTCAAATCAGCAGCTACTAGTGTCTCGTTACTGCCAGAACGCTGCATCTCATTGTGCTCTATGGTGCATGTAACATGACATGTGTGTCCACCACAGTTATTGTATGATTCGTTGCAATAAACACATTTTATAGAATCCACGTCGCTATCAGTCTCATCGCTAATTTCATGTAAATAGTCTCTCTGACCCTCAAAACTATTGTCTTTAATAAGATTTTGGTTATTTTCACCCTGTACTGATCCATATTCAGAATGCATGTGGAAATCCTTGCTATACAACTCATTGTAGTCAGATGTGGGAGGCTTGTCAATTTGCATGTCTGTGATTACCAATTAAATAATTTACTTGTTGAATACAATCTTGATTTATTAGATAATGATGTAGAAAAATATTTAATACAAGTATTGTTGCTTACCAGGATATTTCCTCAGAAGATTGTCTATGCGTTCGCATTGCTGTTTAAATAAATATGAGGTGCTTAAATTTTCTATACATGATGTACAAACTCGATCTGATAATCCATCACCTTCATGGATCTAAAAAAAAAAAATGTAAAGTAATTTGATAATGAATCTAGAACAATTAGGCCTGAACTGGTCTCTATTGACAATGAATCCAGAACAATTAGGCCTGAACTAGTCTCTATTGACAATGAATCCCTTCAATGACAACCTCAAATTAGATTGAAGACTGTTAGTGTAAGTTTCTCCAGTTATTATTAGGAATGTTAGTTAGGTTTAGTGATAAGACTATAGAGCTCCATAGATAAAAAAGGTCACTGATATAACTTGCAGAAATAGCAAGCTGAAGTAATAATGGAATGGCCACGTCGTTTGAGGGACTGATAACCGATGGGTAATAAAGGTAATCAAATGGAGACCACGACTCTGAAGATAGGAGCATCAATTGCCCACAAACCAGATGGACCAATAACCTCAAGAAAACAGGAGATTCAAAAACCTCCTGGATAGATGGCCTAGAGATAGAACTAATATTATAAGTTAAAAAAGTGAGTTGGTCACAAACATATTGCTATTTCTGTGGATAAAGTAATTTTTCCTATGCAGCCACTACCCTCCGAATGAAACAAATTGCTTGAGAAGCAATAGCTTCAGTGAAGGAAGTGGTGGTGGTGGAGCCGCAACCCAATGTTAACGAATTTTACCACATACAGTAGCATCATTTCCACTTGACACTGCAGTAAACTACATCAACTATTTGTTATCTAACCTGAAAAATAAACAATCATTTACAAAACCTAAATGTACATAAGAGACTTACTTGAACATTAGCAAAAGCCATCACCATATCAGACAGTTGGACCGTATCATCTTTTTCAAAAATTGAACAAAAATCACCAATTTTCAAACACAATCTACATTTATGAAATGACATGGTCGTTACTTGTTGTTTATTC
>DWLO01002313.1:0-12814 GCA_018245335.1 Dalla quadristriga | reverse complement strand
CAACAGAGTTCATATTATTATGTATCAAAGATTGTTATAATTTAAGTACCTACCTTAAAAAAAGTGTGCCTAGAGTTTTTTCCTCCGGCTTTTTTTCTCCCGGCCTACCCTTGATTAAAAAGGTGTGTATTTCATTTTTAGAGCCGATGACTGATAGGTATTGTCTATCGTGACATTGCGTACTGCCATAGAATTAGATACTGATTTCATAATCAGTAGGTAACTAATTTTAAGGTGTCATTTAATGTTATTTAAATATTGCTTATTTTACGATTGTGTTATGACATTCTCGGAGTGTACTTGTACCTTATGACAAAGTAAATAATTTCATTTTATTTCAAAACTACACAAAACTATGATTTGTATAAGTGGATAGCAGAAGTGGCATAGAGCAACGAAAATAGTTCGAGACATTGATAGCAAAAACAAGTAATCAATCCTAGAGACTGACAGTTACTATCTTAAACTGTCAAGCATTTGTAGATAACGCACTGTTTATCAATTTTGAACCTTGAAATAATGTGGGTTAGTTTAAATTCGGTGAGCTGCGTGTGAGGTTTTAGTCAATGGTTTTAATCATCTAATGAATGGTTGGTACAATTAGTATCGCACGTTTACGTAATAGGTCAATGAAATAAAACTTTTTTATGTTATAATGTGGACACGAGAACTATAAACATTGATTTTACAACGGGGACTGAATCGTAAATTATAAGTAATGTTGATTTGATAACGTTGGTTCACGAATTTCGTGAATAAAACTTAAACATAGAAATTTAATGTACTTATGTTTACTGTCATGTAATTTAATACTAATAAAAAAAGCTTTTCACAGTGGAAAGGCCCCACGGACGGACTATCGCAATCACGGGTACTATCAAAGGACATGTTGCTTTAACTAACAATTCATTATAATATCACTACACAGTTACTAAATAGCATATTTGTGGAGATTTTGCGTTATTGTGGACTCAAACTCAAAACTTCTGCGGATGTTCTGTGGATGTGTGTGAAAAGAGGGTGTACAATTAGATAATTATAAATGATTATAAATTATATTTATTATAAATTATAATATGTATATGAGTATAAGGCTTTTTTAAATTTATATGTTAATAGATATTTTGAGGATTATACTAATTTAAATTTTTAAAGAAATTAATTAATTTATATAATGTTGTAGCTCTAAGGTGTCTAAACAAAATATATCAGGGTGTATTATATTATTATACTAATAAATAAAATAAATAAAAACTTTTTATATCATCATAAGGTACATACATACACTTGAGAAACGTCACAATAGGAAAAGAAAAGTACCTACACATTCTAGATTTAAGATTTAAAAGGTTAATTTCAAAGCAAAAACAGTTTTACATTTGATATTGTGATCTCAGCACATCACTGGTCTTTTAAAGTAGGTACTTACGCCCTGGTCGCCGTCCCGGGACCACACGATCTGCGGTGGCGGGGAGCCCTCCACCTCGCATGTGAGAACGAGGTCACCACCTTCCACAACCTGCCCGTCACCAGATGCCGTCAATCCTGGGGAGTGAAGAGCTGATGAGTAACTGGTTGGTAACAAATAGATTAACGGGTCGCCCACATGACTGACGGACAGACAAAAATATGAAAACCCCGTGGGCCTCGGCCCCAACCCGATGACCGGCCCGTATTAACGGGCCGCGGTAGATCTCGCGATCGGCAGGCAGACGCCTGGATATCGCCACCCCACGCCCCGTCCGGGCGCGTGAGAAGACCACGTGATGATGATGATGCGTCCTCTATGCAGCAACTAGCACCTAGGGGCGATCACCAACCCGCCTGCCCAGCGTGGTGATTATGGGCAAATCGTTCTATTTTTGGGAGAGGCCTTTAGTTCAGCTCAGCACCTATAGATGGTCATGATGATGATGACGTCTACTCACATGTAACCCTGTAACCACTCAAAGTTGTCCATGAGACTCCAGGCGGTATATGATCTGATGTCACTTCCATCCTCGATTGCATCCAGCAAAGCATTTAGATAATGTACATAGTAGGTAATGCGATCATCGTCAATCAAACCGCCATAAGTTGCGAAGCCATTCTCAGTAATATATACAGGAGGATTCCCATAATCTTCCCTTATTTTTGTAAGAAGATTGTAGAAACCACTAGGAACAAACTGAGAAATAAAATATAATATTGAATTGAAATTATTACAACCGAGTATTTTTTGTCGATCTATTAGAGCTACTATATACGACGTTAAAAAAAGTAGACTGCATATCAAAAACATACAATAGATTATTAAATATACCTACTATCATAACAAATAAGCACAGCTGCGACCTCCAATCCAACGACACCTTCCTATTCAAAATTGTCAGTCAAGTGCGAGCTAGACTCGCGCACTAAAGGTTCATAAAAGCGTATTATAAGCTAATAATTTTTTTATGTGGAACATTAGAACCCGAAAGCATATCTTACAATCCCAACAACTTATTATAAATATCGCCTAATATATTATATAAATATTACAAATACTTTTTGTAATTATTATAACTTTTTATTTTTACCACCAAAGTTGTACTAGCATTATTAAAGCATCTATGGTATAACGCTAGGAAGCTTGCTTATTTAAAAGTAGTGCAACTCGTCGCTTTTACATGCTTGCATTTCCGATGGGGGAAAATAGTCCTCGAATGGAGAGTTCGATTCGGTATAAGGAGTACAGGCCGCCCTTTGTCAAGGTGGACTGATGACCTCAAGAAAACAGCGAGATACCTCTTGATTCAGAAGAAATAAAACCGGTTAGAGTGGCGTTGATTAGAGGAGGTCTATGTCCAGCAGCGAACCTCCTTAGGTTGATGGATGGATGTTACGAATTTCCACGAAAAATTATTAAAAAAAATGTAGATATAATTTTTAGTATATGGTCAAAATCTACGTAGACTGTGTAAATTTCATGTACTTATCTCATTTCGTTTAGGCGCTGGAGGCCTCTGACAGACGGGAGGACAGGAAGTTGACATCCAAGCAAAAACAATAGGCTTAGCACTCTTTGGGTTCGGAACCCTAAAAACTGCACGAATAAAATATATAGTTACCATATTAAAGTCTGATTCGCCAATTTTCCATTCAGTTTTAGTGTATATCTTGACTTCAAGATCATCTTCAAATGAAGGCGAAACATAAAATCCTTGTACAGATTCGTTTCTATAGGTCAAAAAAGTGGAATAATGATTAAGTCCAAAGAAATCAGAAGTTCCTCGCACGAATTCCACTTCTTCGGATGTAAATTCTGGAAGCCGCGATCTCACGAAGCCTTGAGCAGCGCTTTTTTTAGCTATTCTCTCTTTCATTGAAGGCGGAAAATCACCAGTCTTCGAGAAAATAGGGTGAGCATACTGTCCCCACTGGAATAATAATAATAATCATTCATTTTCGGAAGTCGCTGAACCATTGTTTGTTAGTAACAATATGTTTAAATATATAATAATTATAAGGCCACTGTATGTAAATTACCCTGCGTAGAAGGCTCCCAAAATAGGGGACGTGAGCCCTTCTGACAATACTTTCAGAATTCCATTACATGTACTGCAGGACTGCAGGCAATCCGTCTGCCCTGTATATTATTAACATTTCTGAGGCACTGCAATAACGGGGCAGCAATGGTAGCCGGGAAGCCCCAACGGATAAGAATGTTTAGTTTCAATTAAATGATTGCATTAAAATAATTATATGAACAAAATATAGTTATTACATGGAATTGGTTTGCTTCTTCGGTTGCTATAGTATGTTCTTCTGAGTCGGGTTCGTAAAACTGAGCAATTATTGATATAAAAATGTTACCCTCCTGGGTTGGTCTGAATTCATCATCGTATATGTGATAAGCTTTTGCGTGGGCCATGAGTAAATTTTTAGCACATAAATAATCTCCTACTCCACTTATGTTTAAAAGAGGAGCCAACTTGCCATCATATCCATAGTAACAAACAGCATGCGGTTCGTTCATCGTAATCCAGTATTTCACCCTGTCACCGAAAAGCTCAAAAGCCACTCGTGCGTAATCTGCATACCAATCTACTATGTATGGATTTGCGAAACCGCCAAGTTCTTGCAGTTTTTGCGGTAAGTCCCAGTGGAAGAGTGTCACCATAGGTATGATTTTGTACTTCAACAACTCATTTATTAAATTATTGTAATATTCAACTCCAGCTGAATTGATTTTGTCAGGAAACCCCGTTGGCAGGATTCTAGTCCATGACAGCGAAAAGCGGTAGTAATCTAACCCTAACTCTCTCATCATCTCCACGTCTCTTTTGTACAAATGATAAGAATTATCGGCTATATCTCCGTTGGAACAGTCTTTTATTACACATGGTTGAGTGTGAGTCAAGTGATCCCAAATATTTTCAGATTTACCTGCAACATGGAACACTTTCAGTTAAGCGTCTTTATTTTTGAGCCCGGTTGAGACTTTAACAAATTCACAGAATAATCAAATCCAAACAAACGGTTTATTGTAAAAAAAAAAACAGAACTTCATACCATCTTCATTCCAAGCACCTTCCACCTGATATGACGCTGTCGCAGTTCCAAACAGGAATCCATCAGGAAACTGCCTTACATTGTGGCGAAAATCTTTTTCCGTTTCGCCGACCGATAACGTACACAAACCTATTAAAAAGCTGTATCAGAAAAAAAAAAAAATTAATTGAAAGTTGCTAGTTTCTATACGAGATCCGTAGGCGATGAGCTGCCGTTAGTAACTGAGGAAAATATGGAAAAACAGGAATATTACGAAAAACTCAAAGGTCCCAAATCCAGAAAAGTGACACCTTAGAGATGTGGTGCTGCAGGCGGCTTCTCAGAGTGCCCTGTACGTACAAACAACACAACTCCATCTTAAAATAGTTAAATATAAAAAATATACTTGTTTTATGATTTTAGTATTTAAAATTATTAATTTCACACGACTAGTTTCGTTATGTAAATACATGTGAGTCTGACGACTGAAACAGAACGAATTTCAGTTTTATGTCGATTTAAGGAATCACATGAAGTTACCAATTTTGTGATATTAATTGCATTAAAATTACTTACAGTGCACACAACATTCTTGAACGCGATTAAATTTAAATATCAGCAACATTCCTATTTATGTAATTGGCAGTACCGATAAACACTTAGTTACGTTTTATCCACTCAGTAATCAACGCGCAGTACTTGAATCTGTCGGGAGGCGATAAAGTTGTATCGAGGTTCTATTTTATTTATGGGGGATAAGAGCCTCATATCTGTACTCGAAATTTGGAATAAAAACAAGCACATTATATAATTATAGATTACGATACTTTGCGGCTTACGTAACCTACAGAATAGGCATTTATCTTAGATAAAAAATAACCTATTTCACTCTCCTGCCCTTAAACTACCTCTACGCAGAGAATCACGTCGATCCCTCGCTCTTTTGAAGCGTGAAAGAAGGACAAACCAACAAACACACTTTCACATTTTTGTATTTGAATGAGGACTAGGATTTTTAAAGCACCATTGTTTGTATTGCCTAACTTCTGTATTATGTGTTAAATTCGTTGGAACGGGTTTCAGAACTGAATAAACTAATTTTGCAGAGTTCAATGCGCAGGAAACCCCCATTGGTAATAGGGCACCGCGCTTACCCTTAGTGAAACAAGGATGCTCAGCGTAGAGATTATTTTGAACAGAAGGAATACTGGCGCGACTTCATTGTGTTGAGTCTGTGAGGTCAATGGAGAAAAGCGTCATGGTACCGGCATGTTAACCTATTAGACTCCATACAAAAGCGCGCTTTATACTAAAACATCTTTACGTGTCTAAGATGTCACTGGCAGGCTAAAACATCTTTACGAGTCTGAGATGTCACTGGCAGGCTGAGACACCTCTACGTGTCTGAGATGTCACTGGCAGGCTACAACAGATCAGGCATAGGTTTTCATTGCGTGTTTTCTTTAATAGTAGGCCTAATTTATAATACTCGTTATTGCATATCTGGCACATGACACTAAACTTAACTGAACGGAATCATTTGATTAAATATTTGCACAACTGCTTCACTGAGAAGGTCAGAACTGTTATTTACTGTAATATTTCTTTTAGTGTATATTCCAACGTGCTATGATCGGGATGTGTTTTGTGCCTGTAATTTGAACCACATTAAACATGCACCTTAATAAGTATTTCCACCCACATTATTCCAGACTAGACGTCGCCTGCAGCTCTCTCCGCGGTATTTTCTTCACCTATTTTGTCCCTTCAGGGGTGGAATTTACAAAAATCCTTCCTCAGTGGGAAAAACCTATATCCAAAACTCAAGTTTCTAAATCTAGTGCTTTGAGCTGTACCTTTATTGAAATGTCATTCAGGACTTGCTAGGCCAAATCCGAAATTACGAGGAAAATCGAAAAATACTTATAGGAGTCAGGGCTGATTTTGATAGAAACTAAAACTGCATAATTAAATTTTTTGAAAGCATTTAAAGATAGGCTGTCATGGCGCCATAGTATCTTTGACTGTTTAAATATCAAGATAGCTCCAAAAAGTCAGTGTTCCCTGGGGTGCGAACCTGTAACCTCCCTAGTAGGAGGCTGAAATCTGAACTACTCGGCTATTACTTTACGGTGTGTGCCTGAGGGCTGCAAAAATTAGGAGGCGTTACCTTCTCGGCTAGCTTGTTGACTTGTTGACGATGCGTTGTTACAGGTAGTACGGCGCAGGTGAGGTATGCCGCGGTGGGCGCTGGCGCTGGCGTGGTGCGCGTGCGCCGCCGCCGCGCCCGCCGGCCCATCGCCGCCGCCGCCCCCCGCCTGCGACCCGCTCCTGCTCAGGAGGCCGCCGCCGTTGCCACCGGTATGTTTGTTGGAGTACACTGCAATGGTTACCGAAGTGACGTCACCGATTATCAAGAGTGTTTAACTTACTAACTGTTGCCCCCGACTTCGTACTCGTTAAATGTATGATTAATATTCGGGTTTAAAAGTATCCCGTAACCTTCTCCGTGGCTCAAACTACGGTTATTTCGCTACCAAAACTCCAGGAGGATCGGTTGTTTGATAAATCAAAGCTAAAGCCGGGCTAAAGCCGTGAAACTTATCAAACAAACAAACAAACTTAATTTCGCATTTGTAATATTAATAAGATTTGATTAAGTCTTTATTGTACGCAATAGGTACAGGTAAGGAAAAAGGACAAGAGATAGAAACAGTATAAAACTTAGAAGGTACAAAAGGCGGTCTTATCGCTAAACTACTTGCGCGTGTACACTATTAATGTGTGCATGCGTGTAATATTAAGGATATTATTATAAAGGATATTAAGGATATATAGTTAGGATCTAAAGATATTATTTCGGGAATGTCTGGTTAGTCGAATTGGTTGGTTGGCTGTAGATGAATTATTCATTAAGCGCGTCATTTGTACCCTGTACTTGTGTTATTGTGGTTCAATAAAGTTAAATAAATTATAAATGTGAATGTTGTGAGATGTATGTTTGTGAGTTTGTAACTCAATCACGCAAAAACTAATGAACGGTTCCTTTGGAAATTTGGTGAAAATATAGCTGGCCCAAATATGCTTCTTTAAAGAATGGTCCCAACTTGGGTTGAATAGGGGATGGAAGTTTGTATGGAAAAACTACTTTTACGCAGGCGAAGCCGCGGGCGTAGTATAATACTACTTAGTTTTTTTGTAAATATTAACAACAACAATTTTTATGCAATATGCGAAATTAACGAAATCTTTTAAGCGTCCGTAGAACAAAGTTATGCAAAACGTGGGTCGATGGTCGTTCTCTCGAAGCTCAGTCGAGGAAATTAATTGCGAGCACTCGGCATAGGTGCTCGAGTTTCTCGCGACGCCGACTTCCCCTCGCCTGAAACAATTTGTTTTCCGGCCACACTCGAGTTTTTGACGTTGCAGTGCGCTTAATCCGACTCGGCTTAAGTGCAAATTGGTTTATGCTCTGAAGTTGTTTCGTTATTTAGTTGAAAGTTTCACGTCATTCCTACAATTGTGCGAATTATTTGCTAACCCGTGTATTCTTTAACTGTAGAAACAAAGACTGGCAAAAGTGCTTTTTGTAAAGAACTTAGTACTTACCTACTATAAGAAAATAGTGCCACGATATACAGTTAACGTTCAAGGGTGATTGATACACTGTATGGAGCTAGCATCCGTACCAGCTCCGACTCTACAACTCCGGATGGTAGAGTCTTGTTCTCTAACTATAAAATTCCTAATAATACCAAGGACTCTGCGACTGATAATCTCAATTTGCGATGATAAAATCCGTAGATGAACAAAAGTTACCGACGTAGCTCGCAGAGTTAGCACGGCGAAGTGGCAATAGTCAAGCCACGTCGTTCGAATGACTGATTAACAATGAAGAAGAAAGGTCCTCGAATGGAGACCACGAATAGGGATAAGGAGCACCAGGGCGCCCTTCGACAAGGTGGATTGACGACCTGCAGAAAACAGCGGAAAACTGCTGGATTCAGAAGGCACGCAGGACTAGTTGGGGTAACGTAGATTAACGGAGGCCTATATCTAGCAGTGGACCTCTAAAGGCTGATGGATGTATGGAGATTACGAGTTTTAATATCTACTTTGAACAAGTACAGCGAGTTCCACCGTTCGATTGTCTCACAGAACATTCGCGAGTATGAGGCGGCGACGGCGCAGACGGCGCGCGCGCTCGCCGAGCTGGTGGAGCAGGGCGTGGCGGACGAGGCGCGCGCCGCCGCGCTGGCCCGCGCCGCCGCACGCGCGCCGCTGCACCCCGCGCCCGCCGCCGTCGCCCTCGGCGCGCCGCAGCTCCATCTCGGCGTGCTCCTCGTCGCCGACCCGCCCCATCTCATCGTCTTTCAACAGAACAACTCCGCCTCCCTACAACAGTTCTGGCGCACGCTCGCCTCCGCCTGGAACGCCACCGCCGTGGTCTGGTCCAACGCCTGGTTCTCGTGCGAGGGCGGCGTCGACAGCTGGTGGAGTGGCACCGCGGCGGCGCGCGGCGTCGGCCCCGCCAGGGCAGCGGCGGCGCTCTTCAGGCGCCTGCCAGCCATGGCCTGCGAGGAGGCCATGTATGACTGGCTGGGAGGACCCCCGCTCTGCGATCCTAACTCGACCGACTGCGAGGCTATACCGGCCGCTGACAGCGCGGATCGAAGGATTGAGGTAATGAAATCGACATTGGTAGGTATATACTTTTAATTGATCGATGTACTTAGAACACGACAGATTCATAGACATCAGAAACAGGGAACACCACATGTACGCACGTTAGCGCACCGCGTCACTTTAAGAAACAGTTTAGGCGTATCGGCAATGGTATCATGACCATGACGCGTGCTTAAAACACTGGTAAGTAATGCTGTGTTCAACCTATTAAGCGCATCAATTCCATCTGAAAAAATATCCAAGGTTAATCCTTTTGGACCAGACGTTGCGGAGTCAAAAACATAATTGAAAGCGTCACAGAAAGACGAATGAATTACCAAATTCCGGTTCAGCAGGGTAAGACATCTGCGCCGGCCCGGTTGAGAATTGTTAAGTCCGGTATATGTAGTTGGTTGGAGAAAGTCGCGGGTTCGAACACCGCCCGCGACAAAAATTTTGCAAGCATCAGATTATTTAAACACATTTTGTTTAAGTAATCAAAGTTGCAAGCCAAAAAGTATTGAACGAATCGTCCATTTGATCTGGCATTGCAGTACCGCTGTAAGTGCCGCTCGGAGCACTGGCACGCGGGCGGCGTCGGGTGGGTGCGCGGCGAGCAGCTGAAAGCTCAGCGCGCGCAGCTGGCGTGCACGCCGTGCGACGCGGGCGAGGCGGGCGCGGGCGCGGCCGGCGCCTGCCTCGCCGACACCTACCGCACGGCGCTGCTCGCCGCCAACCTCACCGGCGTGCTGATCTGCCTCGTCATCGGCATGATCATATTGAAGAAGAGAAAATGTAAAGTATGTACGACAAAGTAAAGGGACGACTCTTGATATCGATCCTAATGATCACGGATGGTGCGATGTCGGCAGGGGCTCGCCAACACTTACCTTGCTCGCCGCCAATATTGCTGATAGATAATTGTCATACAAGATGAAATGTAATCATACAAAGTGGACTAATCAGCCGGACTAAGTGGTTAGAGAGTAACTAGGGTTAATGTGAAAATACTACTGAGTTTATGAGTTTTGGTAGTTTTTTTCTCTTATTTAGGTTATAAAATGTTTGCATTTTAAACGCACTATTACACTAGGTAGGTACCTACCTACCTGTATAAGTATGAAAGTTTATATTTTCAGGCAGTAGCGATGGGAATGTGGACGGTGCTAGAAGTAATCCTTTTCGGAGCTATGCTGATGTATGCTTCTGTAAGTTAATTTAATTATGTAAAACATTAATTCATTTGCAAAAACATGACATTCATTTGTTTCTTTCTTTTCACGAATGACGATTTATACGTGCAAAGTAATTGATAGTACTCTGTGTGGATCCCACATCATCTGGCCAAACTCGGTTTATTGCGGATCTGTGCTGTTTTTTTGTACTGCGGTAATTGGTTTACGATAAACGAAATAAACCATAACTGAGAATCAGAATACAATATAACCAATACATAATGATCCAGTTTAAACTCTCCTGTCGTTAATAATTACCAAAATATACATATCTACATAATAATACATAACTAACATAACTAATGACAAAAATAAAGCGCCTCCTCTCTCCTAACTTTTGCTGTGCCGTACAGGGTCCCTGAAAATCTACATACTGACCTCACCACCTATTGTAATATTTATCATTGAATGCAATAAATGAAATGAAATAAATATGTTTTGGTGCGATTGTTAATATGCTCGTAACGGAAAGTAAAATAAGCAAGTTTATGATTATGATACAAAACTGTGCATCGGTTCCAGGCAGCGTCGCAGTACATTTCGGAGGCGCGGTGGCGCTGCCTGGCGGGCGCGTGGCTGCGCGAGCTGGGCTTCGTGGCGTGCTACGGCTCCGTGGTGCTGCGCCTGTGGGTTCTATTGGCTGAGTTCCGCACGCGCAAGGCGCACCGGTGGACGCCCAGGGATTCCGAGGTTTGTGGACGCAGTAAAAGAGACCCAGTGGAGTCCGGAGATTTGTTCGAAGCGTGATTCGAGAGTTCCGTAGCGCCTTTATTTGTTATTACTCATAGAAAGAGCTCGCGACTTCTTCCGCGTGAATTGAGTATGAAGTGTCAAAAGTGGGACTCTTGGGGTGCAGACGCTAAGGGTTATAACTACAAACCGTTTGAGATATTGAGATAAAACAACCTATACGATAATTTGCTATAAATAAACGCGGACAGAATGACAAAAATTCTAAAAACTGTTGATTATAATTAGTATATCTATTTAAAATCAGATCAAATAAAAATATAATGTAATGTATTATAATGTTATGAAAAATTTAGCATGGAATAAAACGTTTTATTATTTTTTTTAAGTAAATAGAATATACCATTTAACTATTTCCGTTAATTTTAATATCACAAACAGAAACTTCAATTTTATTTATTGGTCAGATCAATATACTCTTTATTAAAAAATATACAAGAGTTTTACAAATTTTTTACAAAATTAACCTTAAGGTTAGGAGAATTGTAGTCAAGTCACGACAATGCAATATGAATTCGAAATAGCGGCCCTTTGCGGGGCACGGATCTATACTCACAATTGAAAAGTCTTAGAGCACACTCTATCGTGCTGCTGCAGTTTTGGCCAATCTAAAGGCTAATCGTTTATCAACAAACAACAACAAGGCTTATCGACTATGCTCAGACGATAAGAACCGGCAGCGATTACTTAAGGGACCCTTTGAGCCACGGACGATCCTTTGAAATTTTGCCTCGTTCAAATGTCAAACACACAAACGTATCGGAGGTTGATTAACTTTGCTTAGCGTTGCTTATCTCACTTACATTGGTGAAGTATGCCTGCATGGTGCAATGCGACACTGGATTGAAAAAGCACGTTCTGGGTGTGGCTACGTGTGTAGTGTATTTTCTTTTTCTGATCAAATGACATATCAGGTTCTATCTTGAAAAATGTGTATTTTACCTACGCCTGCTACGGTGCTACGAGACCTACGAAATACGTCTAATGTAGCCAACAAGGTTCGAATCAATTAGCCCAAAGCGCAAAAGTTGACTGGTAGCGAATACTGGTAGCGAATTAAAAGGTGATCCTTTCTTATTTCTCTTGCTAGCACATCATATCATTTTCAATTATTGTAAAGTCTAGGTAGACCATTGAAAAATGTGACATCACTATCGACAATAAAATTTAACGACATAATTAAATTATGTAACATACTTTTACTATGCGACATAATTTTGGGTAATTTGATCGTGATCAAAAGTCTACCTGGTCTATACTTCTACACTACTTGAAAACGTTAGCAAGTGCTTGCGGTGTAATAAAGGTTTATTAAATTCTTTAAAGAATAATGGGAGGATGTATGTTGCAGGTGTTGCGCGTGGTGTGTTCGATGCTGGTGGGCGCGGCGTGCTACCTGGCGGCGTTCACGGCCACGTCGGCGTGCGAGGCGGGCGGCGGCTGCGCGCGCGCCGCCTGGCACCACGTCACGGCCGCCTGCGAGCTGCTGCTGCTGCTGTTCGGCCTGCGCATCGCGTACCTCGCGAGAAATGCCAACGTACCCTTTCAGGTTACGGTTGAAAATATAAAGATAGTTGTATGTAGTATTGTTGAGTAAAACACAAAACAAAAATACGAGACAAATACAAAATAAAACATAAAACATAAGG
>DWLO01002312.1:0-12815 GCA_018245335.1 Dalla quadristriga | reverse complement strand
CTTATTGTAGGCTATTGTAATAGTTGTACTGTTACGAAGGCATCCCGTTGCTGATTATTTTGTGCATTACCTTACTTAGTAACACAGTCGGTTTATTTAAACGTAGGTATTTCTTTAGTAACTTAAAATAAATTATCTTGCGAAAAAGCGAAAAGAATAATATATCTCGTTAATCCAGACGATTTTACAATTTATAAAAAAAGATTTCTCACTTAAAAACTTACTAAGTATTTAAAAATGCAGTATTTTGGTATACATTGCAAAATATAAAATTAACTTATTGTTTCGCCGTAGCTTTTGTTAATTTTTGGGATACTAGTGGAATTTTGCGTTTATTTTTGTTTATTTTTGAATTTTTAGCTGCGACTGAATCCCCCTTTTTGCCGACACTTATCCAAACTTAACACGATAACCTATGCCTAACAACAATCATCAACGGCTGTCTCCGAAAAATTGATGTAGTTCGCAGCTGTCAACTGAGATCAAATTTAGAATGACTATTTGGAAAAATCCAAACAACGGACAAAATTGGTGGGAAAACGAATCCGAACCTTTTCCAACGAACCGTCAACAACACGCTTACAAACAGCCGAGCCCCAGATAATTGCACAGCGAAAAGAATAAACGCAAACTCTAAAACGTTACAGAAAGACTAAGTCTAAGTTTCACTATTAATAAATCCATTAGTAGAATATATAAAAATCCTTTCCATTAATGATTTTATCTATTTACTATTTAGTTAATAATATCACGAGGCTTTATTCCCGAATGATGCCACGATACTTCATTGTGTTTTAATTCCTAACTTATAACATATTTACAATTCAAACTACCCGCTTGCTTTTCTCTTCTAAGCTCCCTAAAATGATACTATGAATATTTCCGAACCGATGATAACATTCCGCGCTTATCGGCATCTAAACAGACGGCCAAGTATAACGTAGTAATAAAAATTAAAATAAGAAAAACAAATCATCTGAGGTATTAAGAATGGAGGTACGCGCATCATATTGTTCTATACCCGGGGAACCTCGCCGCGCGACCAACGATACTAAAATCATATACCGAGCCTAGTAGCTAACTAGCCCCTCCGTCCAACTAATAACATCTAATTAAGTTAAGCTGAATTAAAAGAAACTTACTTTAAAATATATTCGGAATTATACCAAATAACGTTTTAAAAACTCATTATCACAAAGTACGAATATGCAACATTCCGAAAAAGAAATCTATAATACGATTAAACTTATAATTATAATATTAATATTCTTAATCAGTGTTAACTTATTTATCATTGGAAAAATAAATGCAAAAAATAACTTCCATTGTTCTAGAAAGCTTAAGTTGGCTAAATTGCATTGGAGTGGATGTACGCTTGCATTGTTTGAGGTTTTCACTTGTAGTGATTGAGAGATATGATATTAGTCCAAAACATTTGTTAATACAAGTTACGTTTATATAGATATGGCACAATTTTTCGTCAAATTAAATTTTTCGTTTTAAAAATGTTTTTTTTTTTATTCTAATGGAAAAATGCAACTTGGCAATACGTTATCCCCATTCGTTTTCTTTGGCTTTGCGAAATATCACGGTGTTACAATACTTTTCTTCCTGCGTAGCGTTACTTGTCTATAGATATTTTGTCTGTGATATGTAGGGTTGTCACTTCTCGATTATTTAATTTATGATATTAGAATGATTTTCAATGTTACACCCTGAGTAGATATGTATCCCTTCAATTGTTCAGCCAAATGCGGTACCCAAGTAATTTCCTATAATATAAGTAAATAAAATATTTTTACAATCTGCAGCCATCTCATGGTTGTTCCTAAGATTTTTAATTTTGAGAATAATATAATAATAATAATCTAATAAATTTCAATAACGAGACGTCCGCTACGTTGGTCGACATTTAAATAAGAAACCACTATACACTCATAGAGAGAAATCCGAAAGTGGATACAGATTAAATATAATTATATTAATGAATACCTAACATCTACGTAAATTTATACAGAAGAAATGATTAATTTTGTTTCATGATTTGAAATCATGCACACGTATACGATCGTCGAACAGATTGCTGCTTTTCGAAGACCCTCCCAGTCGGCTCGGGCGCCGCACCCCCTCGCGAGCCCTGTATGGGGTGCCCGCGCCGGCCGCGGTCGCCGCCCGGCCGTGCACTGCCCTCCGCTCTCCTACTCCACTCTTCTCGTTTCCCTGCTCCTCTCTGATCAACCCAAGTAATGGCATGAAGACGAACGAAGGCACGGCTACTTATACATTGATCATAATTATTATTTTATCATTATTATTATTATTGAAGCCAAAACGCACAAAGAATAAATACACCTTATTCTTCGATTAGACTTTATCTTTTGTACTTTCAAAATCAGATTCTAAGAAGTCTTTAATTTTTACTCAACATCAACATTTTTTTTATTTATTTTTAAATCTAATTTTTTGTAATTATTCCCTAAATAATCTGTATCTTTAAAAATTTAGATTTGGCGCTCCGAAAAAAGTTTCTTTATAAAATATTTTTCTTCAATCTTTTAATTTACTGTTAAAATTTGTACGTTCAATTTTGTACAGTTACCGAATCTAATTTGACACTAGACATTTATCGAAAAGTGATTTTAAAAAACGTATTTCTTTAGAATACAGTTGGCATAATTTGGCAGTACTAGAAATACTTTGCTTTGAATTGCTCTGAATTACATTGTCATTTGAACACTGGTTGAACATGCAGCCGCCGCCGCAGGGGCGCCGCAGGGGCGCCGCCGAGACGCCGCGCGAAGTCCGGCCGTCGCAGCGTACACTATACGACTTCTAAAAGTCGCGTGGGACAATACTGTTCACGTAATTTAAAAAACTAACGTCAATATTTTACTACCATTATAATACACATTTGACCATACATGCGGCATAGTCCTGCATAGTTTTGGCATCGTCCGTATATTGCACATATGCTATCCCTATCGCGTCCGAGTCCGTCAACCTCGCTCCGGGGGCGCCGGGCCGAGCCGGGCGCAGCGGGGGCGGGGCGCGTCGCCACCACCGGTTCAAGCCATGGTCTGCGGTCATTGGAGGCCGGGCGGCAGCTGCGGCCCGTGGTCGCCGGCGCCCAGGTCAAACAGGTGGTGCGGGGAGGGAGCGAGCGCGCCGTGCAGCGCGGAGGTCTTCAGCAGCCGCTTGAGCATGCCGCTGGAGCCACGGTGCTGCAGGCTCTTGTGCGTGGTGAGCGAGTTCTTGGTGCGGTACCTCCGGTGGCAGAACTCGCACACGTACAGCGTGTCGGACTGCTCGTGCTTGTCTTGGAAGTGTCGTTTCAAGGAATAGTAACAAGAGAACGTCCTGCGGCAGTAGGGACACTCTTGCGGCTCGTTGATGCCGCCGGCAGTGGGCGGAGGCATGCGGAGAGGCGGTACGGCTGTAAAGTGAAAACACGCTTTAGTGGTCGTATGGCGCCCGCGCGACGACGTGTTAGCTGGCGGCATTCGACACTAAGCGGCGGTTAATATTAATGCGATCGTAGTGTTACGATAATCTATCAGCCTTTATAATACGTAGAATGTATGAGGTTAATAATATTAGGTATAATACTAATAATATGCACTGTACACATTGACTAACTACACAGTAATCACGAGTTCTCATATTATCAAAATCTTAGTAAATTCTTTCAACCACAATGACACAGAAACACGTGATAACAAAAATGATAGAAGCATGCTCCAAGCAACACAACAACGTCAAAACTGCGAAACCCGATGGGAGGGGGCCTTCGGCTCGGGATTTAAATAGAAAATCAAAATAACAATCAAAAGTAAAATTTAGAAAAAAACATATAAAAAACAAACAGAAAAGTAACTAAAAGGGGACCCTCAAGTTCCTAACTGTCTATCGTGAGAATACATCGTTAATGGTCTCAGCGGCATGTGTCCTACGTGTCTATAAACAGTGGCTAACCTTTGTGAGCGGTGTTATGAGCGGCGGACGAGGGGTCGGCCTGGTTCTCTTTGCAAGACGAGATCTGCCGCACGCCGCGCCAACTCCGCCCAAGCAGTCACTAAAAAAACCGGATTTGGTCTGTCTCCCCTGGCCTCGATTTGTGGTAGGTGTATATATGGGTCATCAGGGAGTTGCGCGAGCAGTACACCCGCTCGCATATGGTGCACCTGTACTCCTCCTGCCTCTCGGCGTGCTTGTCGGCGATATGCCGTTTCAGCGAGGCCTTTGAGCACAATACTTTCGGGCATAGCGAGCAGGAGAATAACTTTTTACCTGAAAACAAATCGAAAACAAAACAAATGTTGGGGTGGTCCCCGTTCGCGATAAACAAAACAGTACGAAATCACCTAGCTGATATCTTTTCTAAGTTGCATAGTAACGTAATTCTCTTCAAATGAAAACTTGATAAAGGAATGAAAAAAAAAGTGATTGAAAAATATTAATAAAAATAAATAGTAAATTAAAGAAAATAAATATAAATGATGGCGAAGCTACGGTGGCCGATGAGGTGTTAGAACGATCATGCAGACTTGCGGGAAAAGATACTAGCCGGAACACAGGATGACAAGCGTGAACTCGGGAGCGCTAACTACAAGCGGCGGGCGGCGTAGCGGGCGCCGGGGCGCCGCCGCGCCGCCGCCGGGGCGCCGGCCCGCGGCTACGACGCGCGGCTGCGGCTGGGGCGTCAATAAAACTAGCGACTTTTGTATATTTGTTTTTATTAAAAACGCCATTATCATCAATATTAGGATTTATGAAGTTCAGTTTAACGATTACAATTACACTTTATGAGTAGTTACGTCAAGTTTCTCTAATTTTAAAGTAAGGAAGGAAAATAACTATTTATACATATAACATGTGATGCAAATCAGTTGGATATCTATGGTTATACGAACGTGCAGCCCATTATCAGTTATATATTTCGAAATGTAATTATTGGTACATAGGAAGCCAATCGTGTAAATAACCTCTTATTACAAAGAGCATTTCAATTTAATGGAAGACAAAACCATAAAAGTAACATTTTTGGCACAATTTGTCACATTCTATATCTAATGGACTGCAATACACGAGTGCCAATTTATTAACAAAAACATCTAGATTCAAGGATAGAATAATAATTTAAGAAGAAAAAAAATAAAATTTCAATTCAACAACCAATAAATTAATTTAGATTCCTTATAAAATAAGTAAAAAATGCCAACAAGAAGTATAAGAACATAAGAACACATCGAATAAAGTCACGCACGTGCGGAGTGAACGTTCCTTCACGCCGGAAGGGTAAACTTAAACAGGTCACATAAACAGTCTTAAACTTGCTAAGATCCTAACTAGTGTTGTTCGACAGGGATGTGTCCTGCTCCTTAGAACACGGTGTAGTATCGCCCCAACCCAGAGACCTTACAGATTTCCTTTGAGATCCGCAAAACTTACCAACTACGGGATTTACTTTCCAAAATAAAGATCCTCGAATCACATAAAAATTTGACTTTAATACCGAAACGATCCACGCTTCTGACTTTTTTTTATAAAATTATCAATAATTTAGTAAATAATTGTACAATTTTAATCTAGAAAATACGCCTAATAGTGTACAATTGAAACGCGTTCTTAGTCTAATCAGTCTATAGCGCTTATTAGATTTTGGCAAACATTTTCCAACCAGATTTATTTATCAAATAAAACTCAAGATCCTTCCCCTAAGACTACGATCGCCCGATAATAACCGAACTGCCACTCAGCAGCACATCCCTGTAATAGTAAACTAAACAAGTATACGCTATTACCACTATTCATTCAGATAAACCTTACGTCTAAGTAGTCAACTAACTTAATTCCCAAACCCAAATTAACAATAAAAACTATTACTAAATTACTAGACAAAAAACAACAATCCTACGTCTTACGTTTCAAATTTTTGCAATTTGTTGCAAATAAAAACTTAACATTTTTTTCCTCTCACTCGGAATGTTGCGAAATGTTTAACAATTTAGATCCCATTTTCGATTCCTAAACATTTTTTTCACTTCTAACACGAACGTCGTCGTCCCAATTTAGCACCAAATCACTAGTCTTCCAATTATTCCCAAATTATCGAATAAAGCTTACAATAATTAAACAAAGAGTAATGGCTAAGCGTTATGCATCTAGTAATAACAACATAATCTTATAACGAATAGAATAGCATTTAGTTTAGTTCAGAAAGCCTCTCGCACTTGTAATTTTACGTTTAAAGTATAATATAGCGTCGATACCTTCTAGGTAAATGGTGAGTGTTCCAAACACTACTCCTAACATTTAAGAAGTTACGCAAAATATGTCTTTTCCCCAATAGAAAACAATTATGTAAAGCAGGCACTAATCATTACTTAGTGTGTATATCGTTACAATAAATTATGTGTTTACATTTACACTTAGATAAGGATTTCTTACATCTACAAAAACTAATATAACAATCATTATTTGACGACTCGCGTCGACTGGAAAATTGTGATGTATCATTGAACTAGAATTGTCATAGATTAAAGACGCAGTAAACGAACCCGGAAAGTCTAGATTCAGAGCGGCGCGGAGTACAAATTAGCGATACTGTACTGTTACACATCTACACTACGAGACAAGATACTATTTCGCACATACGAGTACATAGGTAATTAAATATTATTTCACACATATACGCAAACGATGAATCGTATTATATGAATACACGACATTAAGTTTATTACATTAAGAGTATTATTGTAAAGCAAACGAGGGATGGAGAATGAGATGCTGAATCTAGACTACGCGTGGAGGTTATTACCGACTTCTGCCTACAAGAAAATAATCTATCATAATAGTTACGACTACGTATGGCAAGCAAGAGGTTGCATTTGAAATAGTTGCGATTAAAAAATTCACTGTTCAAATTTAGGAACATTTAACACTGAGAATTATTAAAATTTAATAGTATATTACCTATTATGTATTTTAATATTAATATTAATAATGTGTTGTGTAATTACAGTTTAGTAGTAAAACGGCAACGTAATTGTAATCCAATGTACAGAATTTTAACTAACAAAATAATAAAAAGAAAAACACCGAGTCGAATTGGAAAGAAAATTCGACAAAATATATTAATAATAAAAAAAAAAGACGAACACAAGACAGTGATAAAACTTATGTTTTGATAGTAACTAAAAATCTGATTAAACTAAAGTATAATAAAATAGCCATATCGATTTGCTTAAAATGGCACCTTGCGATTCACTAACAAATGCGTTTTGTGCATCTCTTTCAATTAAACTGTCGTAATAACGGAAATGAAAAGAACTAAGATACGAAACGATAGCGGTCGACTAGATAAAGTAAAAAGCGTCGACTTCGAAATAAGCGAGAGTAATATGGTAGGTATTGGTTATGTAGTATTGATTGTATTGTATTATATGGTATTGGTATTGTATTGACCGTACTGGAGTGTATGGTTGGTTTGTAGTAGTCGTGGCTGGTTGATCCTGGAATATCCTGTGGTGACAGTGCTTCTGCGGGTGTTATCATAACTGAAATTTCTTTTTTCTGTCTATTGGTGCTATGTTTTGTCTGAACTTTCAGTCTTACAGTGAATGAACAAAACACCTAAATAAAATCGTAAATTTGAAAAGCCTCATAAGCCAATTATATATCATATAAATTTTATATAAGTTTTAAATAGATTTTTAGTAATCTCGTATAAATATCTAAGTGTGAGATCATGAAGGTAAAAATACAGAATAAATAAAATTGCAAAATGCCGAAAATGAACACAACATTGAAAACAATATGCCTCTTTTGTTACTTACAACGAACACTGTTCCATTTTTTTTTATAAATTTAAGCCTAATATATAAATTTACAGCACCAAGATTTTTCTCTTTTTCTCAAAATATTAATTTCTCTTCGCCTTATTGTCACACATTAGCATAGTGTAAAAATTCAAGAATCGTCCTTTACCGCAGTATTGCACTCACGGGCGCCTCGGTGGCCCGGCGGCCGCCCCTCCAGCCTCGCGACAACATTCGCGTTACAAGTTTAAAGTCTACAGTCAAAGGAATAATGTAAATAATTCTCACAAAATAACTATATGAAATCTCGGTCGGGAGACAAAAATATAAACATCTATTATACGAAATAGTATAGAAGGAAAGGAAGAAGCGGAAGGTGGTTCGGTGAGCCGCGAGTTAGACGTTGAACTGATCTTTGAACTTGTAGAAGTCGATGTTGTGATGCGGCGGCGCGAGCTTGGAGTCGGGCGCGGTGGTGAGGTTCTGCGGCTGCGTCTGGTGCGGCGGGCCGCGCTGGCGCCGGTGGTAGATGCTCTTGTGGTTGTTGAGAGAGTTGAGCGTGCGGAACACCTTGTGGCAGAGGCTGCAGCGCGCCGAGTGCAGCGGCTGGAGGTGCTGCTGCTCCGTGTGCCGCTTGAGCGTCAGCCGCGTCGACAGCAGCTTGCCGCACACCTCGCAGCGGTGACCCGCCCCCAACGGGCCCACTGCGCCACACATAACAACCAACATTAGCGCATTAGTCAACGGAGACGCCCCTAACCCCCAGGGACCGGCGCACCGACACCACAGCGACCGCTCGCATCCAACAGGTCCCAGTTTGAAGGAACCAATTGGCACAATTCAGTGCCGCTAAGTTAAACTCGGGTGGCAATTTTGAACCTGGGTTGTAGAGGCAATTTTACGTGATTCGATTGAAAAATTAATTTGACTAATGCGCTTTCAAAAGTTGGTGGTTATGCGTGTACCGATCATACATGTTCCAATTGGTTCCAGAGAGGCGAGACTGTGTAACGATGCGCCGTCGGCGGCGGCCTCGGCGAGGGCGAGCGACGGCCCACGCTTACAAGCGTACAGTTTAGTAACGATACATCATACATACATAATATAAGAGTCTGGCGATGCGCATGCAAGTACACGTAAAACTATGCTATGTACAAATGTTAGGAACATATCGCGTTACATCTTTTTAAACTTAACAAATGTCTACGGGCAAGACTATGGCGTTTTAGGTGGTTAGGATGGCAGCTTTGATTCCTCGAATGGCAACGTATACGGCGACCGGTGAGTCGGGCGTCAATTGACGGGGTAGAAGGGGCCCTGGCCGGCGGAGGGCGGTTGCTGCTTGCGGTGGTAGATCGACTTGTGGTTCCTGAGACTATTCAGACTGGAGTACACCCGTCGGCAAATGTTACAGACTGGCTCCCTCGAGGGCCGCATGTGAACGTTTTGGATATGCCGTTTGAGGCGGGTCAGGGACGACAGACTCTTGTTACAGGGCTCGCATCGGTAATCTTCCTGGGGGGTGCGGGCGCCACCTGGTCACAACACAAGCAGTTAGCCCATCGAAGCTTCCGAACGCACGTTTAATGCACTCACTATCGTATTCTCTCTTTACTTCCAAGCACCGCCACCCCCCTGTACTGTTTGATGATAGCCATCCGACGCGCCGGATATAAGCGGTATTAGTAATGCTGATTTGACAGTCCCTACTCGACCTACGGCTTAGTAAGCTCAGCGATGAGGTGATGGATGCGCCGCGCCGCGCGTTCGGTCGGATTCATAACAATCTCGAGACGCGGTCGGCGAGTGCAATCTCAAATTTCTCGAACAAAAGTGTTAGTATTCTTCAATGAAATCGCTCTTTTTTAAATAAACTGACACCACGTAACCATTACTAAAATTCCATTGTCCGGTCGTGTACGTCCCCAGCGTTGTTTCTCAAGACAACGATTAAGGGTAATGCGATACTGTTTTTAGAAACATGAATGATTCATGGGATCCGACGTTTCGACAAAAGTAAATAACACTCGGATTGGAATTTGTTCTAAATTGAATTTGTTTCGCGGAACTAACGTCTTTTTCTTTGGGTTTTGAGTTTTGTCAATTTTGTTAATGTTTAACTATAGAGCCCATTGCGCAATGTTTAATGCATGATGATGGATTTAAGTTGTGTGATTTGGAGTAAATTAAAATAAAGATAAACGGAATAAAAATGAAAATTAAAATTGCGTCGATAAGGGGGTAAAACTGAAATAGGAGACACGGGACGTGGGAGTTTCCTAGCGTATTTTCAAGGCACATCTAGAAACAAGCTAGCATATTGCGATATTTTGTTGTATAGAGTACATTAAACTATAGTAACAATACATTAAACATGCACGCCACGTTGCGTTTTGGTTCAATGATTTATCATAAGAGCATTTAACAGAACAGTCTGAGGTCTGAACATTGAAATCATATTGTACCCGCGCGCGTCCATCGAACCAGAACACAAAAAGCTAACATTAATATTTAATACAGAACACAGAGCACAAGATGAAGACATATAGGTTAGGAGGAGATATCATAATTATAATACATATATTAAAGAATATTATATTTCACGTGATAATTGCCTCATACATTTTGTAAAAATATAAAACCTAATAATGATATATAAACCTAATAATGACAGAGCAGAGAGGAAGCGGTGATGGTGGCATACGACAGACAGTGCATTAAAATATCGTTTGTTTCAATATATGTAGGTAAATGCATAAAATAAACTTGTTGCTAGACAAGCTGGAACTAACCTTGAGAAGTACTCGCCATGCCGTCGGGAGCCAGGGGGCTGGGCAGACCTGGAAACAGCACAACGGCTCTTATGCATTCGAAGCACCAAACAAAATGGCAATGACATATCTTTAACTACTCCATTGGCTTCGATGCAAGCTTCGAACTGTACTGTTAAACATATTACCCTTTTATTGGGATATGCAGCTTATTAATATGTTAGTAGTTGCCTTACGTTGGCCTCTGGACCTCAATTCTACCAATTCCCTGGTATATACGAGTACTATAGTCACAAACGCATAGCATCTGACGAAAACAACACACTTAATAACAAAATGTAGTTACCGGACAGTGCGTTGGGATCACCCGCGAGATGTCCCATGAAGTTGTAGTGATGGCTGGTGTTGGAGCTCGCGAAGAGCTTGGCGTCGGGTGGTATGAACGGTGAGGGCGGCAGCTGCGGCGGTGGTGTGCGGTCATCCGCCTCGGCGGAGCTGCCGCGAGAGGGCGGACCTCCCTGAGACATGGAGAAGTACGCAATTAAGGACGGTAGGGAGGTACAAGAACACTTTACAATACAATACAATACATCTAATTTAGAGGTAAAATAACAACGAGTATGCAAAACGCGATTGCTCTTCCAGACAACCTTTAGTATATACGACACTTTATATACGCCTAGCGCGCTGTGACCAGCCGCGAATATAATTATTTTATACATACCTACACGTGAAATTATTTCACTCTAAGATAAATTTAGTCTAGTTTTTAAGAGTGATTCTGTTTTCTTGTACCTAATGTAATTAAAACATGATTATTAAATAAATACAAATAAATACTAAACTACTTAGGTTCGGATGCCTTCTGCTTGAGACAAAGAAAAATAGGCATTTAAAGAAAGAGTGTGAACACTTAATATAAGACTAAATCTTATATTTTCTAAAGGATTGGTTGCCGCCTCCCTGAGATACAGAGAAATAGGCAATATAATCGAGAGATAGAGAGAGTTATTTACGTTTAAATTTATAATTTTCTGAAGGTACGTTGTATTACAAAATATTGGTAGGATGTATTTTGTCCTTTTTTGCAACTTTTATACTAATATTACAAAGAGGTAAAGTTTGTATGTATGTAATGGGTAATCTTTGGAAATAGTGATACGATACTAAAAATCTTTCACTAATACAGAGTAAGCTATCCAAAAATACGAAACATAGTTTTTTTAATAAGTAATTGAATTTGTAAGGAAAACTAATTTGTCACGGGTGGAGCTGCGGGCAAAGTATACTATTTATGTTAGCTTTCCATATTAAATGATTGCGTAATATTTTAATTTCACATACCTATATGGTTTGTGGTATAAATAAAAACAAACGAAACTAAGTCCTTTTCAGTTCCTTGGAACTCCATTACAAATACTGAAGCTATACGCTAAACTCGATTTCCGAGATTTTTAAACAAAACCCGTTTTATCAATCAACTGAGCAAGGCCTATAGAAAACCTTTACGCTACGGTACCCTATTCCGAGTTTGTGACTATAAAGCGGTAACGAACTAATTGAAGTAGCCATCGGAATGAAAGAAGGTACAAAATTCCCTCATAAAATAAATTCTCGTAAGAAAGGTAAAGAGAAGTTGAGAAAGTTTCTAGTAAATAAGAGAGTCATCTCTGATCGTGTTAAATGAATTAAAAACAAACTCGGGCCGTCAACTATGAAAGTTAGTATTCCAATCTAACTTTGGAATAACGAGATTTCTATTTTTATAAGAACGTTTTGATAGGGACGCTTACCGAGGTGTTATTACTTTTATTGGGTACGAAAACCAATTAAATATATTGCGGGCGTGATTTATTATGCCGTCTCGAGACACGTCAACTTACATATTCTATAGCCTTTACATGACGTATGTACCTACTTATTCAAAAATAAGTAATATTTCGTCCATCTATGCGGGAAGTACAGTATTTGATGTATAGATTGCGGGTGACATCGTAAGTATTTGATAGTATTTGACGAGTCCGTGGCGCGTTAGTTAGTGACCCTTACTGACGAGCTATGGGTCCCGGGTTCGATCTCCGGCCGGGGCATGCATTTATTTGGCAGATAAATATTAGTAGTCGGGTCTTGGGCGTTAATTCTTTTTTGTTTTCTGTGTGTTCGCCACCCGTCACACAGGGAATCCGCCACACAGGGAATCCTAGTGCTGAGTGTGAGTGCAAAGGGC
>DWLO01002311.1:0-12816 GCA_018245335.1 Dalla quadristriga | reverse complement strand
GCAACACTGCTCTTTTATTTTTATTGCTTTACACTTTCGAAGTTTTCTTCTAGGTTCTCTATTATCCATAATCCACGTAACTCATAATTGTGTCTCATTCAGCCAAGTGTGCTAAGAAACTTAAGCATAATATATGAATACATTTTTTAAAGTCAATCTTATGAGGAAGCAGAGTTATGAGGGTGAGAATAACAGGGTAAATTCTATTTCTATAAGGATACCCGTCGCTCATATTACAAATTCAAAAGGTATTTGAAGCGAGCGAGCTAGGAAAGCGAGCCACTGTAAAACCTTTTGTTGCAAATTACAACCGTCTCCATATCCATGTGTCGTCTCTAAATCGGCAGTGCGGCAAATTATTTTAATTAATGCAATTCTATGTCTCATTTCGTTCGTGACGTATTTAGAACACGCGTTCCAAAATAAGTCTGACATTGGCGGGCAGTGACGCACTCCACTCGGGTTCACCTTTGACGAGACCGTCAATATCTTCGCGCGTTCATGGTCTCTGACAAGCGGGTTGAATGCGTCAACCCGCTTTAAAAATAAGCACTTGCATTGTGATAGTGATTACCCAAAAACAGGAGAAATATTTTACTTACGATGTGTGGCAAACGTAACTGAACGACAAAATTAGGCAGTCTCAGGCGTTATGAGCAGTTCAATGAGTGATCGATGGTTGCGAAATACGTGACCGCTTTCCTGCTTCGGAGGCACGGTATCAGCCGGTGGGTTGTTATAGTTACATATAGTCGTTAAGCCTTACGAGGCTTTGGGGCGGCCTTATACATCCGGTAATCTGCATTGGAACATCGTGGTTTAGTACGCTCCAGGCCTCCTCTGCTGTGAGGAGACCTGTGCTCTGTAGTCGGCCGCTAATGTATGCAGGTGAATTATTCCTCCCACCACCCGCGACCCTCTTCAAAGTTAGTTGAACACAAATGAACACTTCAATTGCTCCATAACCACTGAACGGTTGTTGTGCACGTACTATGTGTTGTAAATTCGTGTTGACTGAAGTTTTCACAAACTTTGTTTTGCACTGACATCAGTGATTTACAGGCCTGTGTTGTAGAATTCCGGACTAATTCATAATTCATTAAGTTCAATTTACCCGTTGTCGCTTACCATCTATCATTAATTGTCCTTTGCTTTGCTAAACACAAATACATTCCGGGCATGGCTAGTGCCACTGAAGCGGTACCATTTTGCTGAGGTGGATCCGGTAGCAGAGGTCAAAGTGAATGCATACATAGAAAGTTTTAATGACCATCCATCCATCAGCCTATAGAGCTTACGTCCACTGCTGGACATAGGCTTCCCGTTATCGACGCCACTCCAACTCCTGTGCCCTTTGAATCCAGCGGTTCCCCGTTGTTTTCTTCAAGTTGTCAGTCTGTGCTTCATTTTCCGAGTCGTATCCCTTCGAGGATCTTTCTTCCCCGTCGGTTATCAGTCCTTCGAAAGACTTTATGACCACAATATATATTTATTTAAAACTTTTTGATACTGGTGCATTTATCGTTTCTGTGGTTATAACCAATTAATCGAACAAGTGGAGCGTGCCTGCGAGCCTCATTCAACAGTTAGTCAATACGTAGCTGACATTTCGTACGTCCTTGACCCGTTCACTTCACTCCTTCGCGTCACAGGCCGCAGTCCTGATATCGCAGTGAACAACCATTGTGCCAGTTCTACAAAAACGGCTCCTGAACGCTTGAAGATAAACTTTTTCCGTCATGTTTAGTTTGAATATTCGACTTGATAGAAAAGTGTTAAAAGTTTGATTTGCTTGACAATTTGTCTATCTGTCTGTTTGTCTGTCTTTCCATTTTTATATAACTAAATACTTAAGTAATATATGTCTACTGACAAAATATTGTCTGCAGTTTTTTTATTTCGTTTTTTTTTACATTCAAAAGCCAAGAAACCTTTGTAACTATTTCATCAGGTCTATCCATATTGAATCATTAAAATTAGTAGTAACATTAAATAATTGGTACTTACTAATTTTATCTTTTACAAGTATGTAGGATACAGAAATGTTAAGCATCATTAGTTCTAGGTATATACCTACACAGTTCAGTCTCGATTTAGTACCTACACCGTTTTCTAAGGCTCTACTTATAGCTAAGAAACACTAGAAACTACTTAAATCTCTCTCCGAACGCATTTTAAGTTGTAAAATAAGTCAGACTACTTCCGCACTCTGGTCGCGGCTCATTTGGTTTTTCATTCTTATGTTTTACTGAAATTATATTTAATGTTCTATTGTGTTTCCAACAATGTCACAGCGCAAAACCGGCGCCATCGCTTCTACTATTACCTGCGTAGTTGCGTCGTTCATCTCACTGTCGGCGCTTAAATTTCAATGCCATGTTTAATTACAGTGTATTACAGGTGTTGTGTTGACGGACAATATTCTTGTTTCATTGTTAAAAGCATCTTGCATAGCATAGACCCCTATAATATGTTTTTGGTCGACAGTTCGACAGCTATAATTTATTGTATAGCATTGTACACTGTTTGGTTTTAAGCGTATTATGTTGTGTGTAAACTCAGTAGTTAATAATTAATTAAGACGAACAAACACATGAATATAGGGAGCGTAATTGCATAGATTATTAATATGATTAGTATTCTATGGGCATTCTTTAAGTTCATTCATGAGTATTCGTTGCGAATGGAACCTCAGGATGCATAATGAATGAATAAATGAAACTTGTTACTTTTACAATTTATCTAACACAAATAGGTACAGGAAACAGTCCGCCTTCATTCCTGTCAGCAAAGTCGCGTGCAGTAAAAGTTGTTCATAACAGTCGGATCCACTATTATGTTCCTGCCCTTGTGCCATTTACTCGAGGTCGACCCAATATACTCGTATTTCATATTGAGAAACTTGTGAACATTTTATAATAAACCTTCCTGGCATAATTGGGATTCCCATGTTGGGATTACTTTGTTATTTCTTTCAGCTTCATCAATTCACTCGAAACCTTTAGCAAAGAACGGCGAATGCACTAATGGCAATGGCAAAAATCACACCGGTTCACATGACACCCAAAATTTGGCCAAAAATTGCCAATTTCTGTAATCGTTTTCAGCTTATTTCTAAAAACTGCTCATAAATATGTAATCAAGGTGGACAGAAGACCGCTAATGAATGATAGATTAATTTGTTTTTCCTGGAGCTGCGCAACTTGTGGTTTTCCTGTAGTAACACCATTTGAATTTGGTCTTCAAAATAACAACTCGTGTTGATTTATTTCTTATAATATATGGATACCAGAGTAGTTTAATACTATTCAAATATTGTAAGGATTTTTTTATTTGGTTTAAGTCATAAGTATTAGTGTTTATTTGTATAACTAACGTGATACAGATTATCTCTAATAGTGACAATTTCATATTTGATTTTTTACAACCTAAGCAAACGTATTTTTTTTGTAGACTTATTCATTTTTGTGGACTTATTATATCTTACTAACTATTTTATTATTACATAAATTATACTGTCAACTTATTTATTATAACTGTACACAAATTTTTAAACCTCACTAATAATTTAAACGTCAAAGTGTGTTTGGTGGTTTGTCATTTATTCACGCTGTAACAGAGCGACGGATCTGTGCTTTTTTATTTAGAGATAGTTTAGCCAGACAGAGATTTTAATCCCGAAAGAATATACGGTTCCTGTGGGATAGATAAGAGAGATAGCTTAGGGGGACTCTTATAGACAACCGCCCGCGGTGCCGCGGGCCAAGACTCCTATGGTATATTATTTAATCAATATTTAGGAAATTAGGAAAGAAAAGTAATAATAGAAAGGCGAGTTTATCTCTAGAAAAGATTTCTTCTTTCATCCTGCCAACCCACCTGGTGCGAAACATAAGTTAAGGAGTAGGAGGAGCCTATTTTAATTTCTGAGATTACCTATATTTCATTATATACATACGATATAATATTTAATTTTCTTTACGAACCGTTTCTCTATTACTGTCTATTTGCTGTTTAAATCGCAAATTTCTAAAACATCAATGAAACACGAACGTAATATTCACTGTTTCTTGAAGTTAAATCTATCATCCATAAAAAATATCTATTGCGTCAACCTCCGGCGACCGCGGCAAGTAGGTAGTCTCGTAGTCTATTCAACCGTGTGGACTAGTCTCAAGGACTGTTTAAAATTACTGCGTTGGCTGGATCGCCAAACGCCTCGTAAATCGTACGAGTATTGGCGTTTATTGTATAAATAACATTTTCGAGTGTATTCCTTTAGAACACAGATCGCACGAAGAATATGTATGATCTATAGTGAAGTGTATGTAATGTAATGGCTTATATTATTGTAAGTTAGGTTTAGTAATAGTAGTTAGTTTCAATAAAGGTTTCCTTGTCCAGGTGTTAATTAGTGTCGTGGTTAATAAAAACACGTCAACGAAATGGTCCGCTTTGAAAATCAGCGCTGGGGGTTCTTTTCAGAGCCAGGAACTAATGCTGATTGCAGACCTTTTTGTTGTGCTCACTGCAACATAGATAACTGTGAAGTTTCAACTTAGAATGTAGTCAGTATTAATTGTTATCATTGTTGCAGTCTTACATTCAAATAAAGGTTTCTTTCTTTCTTTCTTAATATTGAAAAAGTCTATTGGGACTTACTGCTATTACTAAACCTATCTTTAAATAAAAGCCTTATCTAAACACTACTAGGTAATAAAGATATCGATAGACACATACAGAATGGTCCAACAATCGCGTTTACGATCATGAAGCAGTTTATCCGCACTACAAGCGTTGGAAAAGCTGGAAAATCTGTGCATTATTCAATAAACCATTGCCTTTGAAATTCCAGGTAGCCGAACGGAGGTTTAGAGCTTAGAGTGTGGGACGTGCCTTATCTTGAAACACGTTGTTAAGGGGTCAGCGGGCACCCAGCACTTCAGTATTGAATTTATTTTTATGTAGATAGGAATACCTACTCCTAAATGTTACCTTGATAAAATGAGTGTCTCTTTGACATTTCGATAAAAATCTGTATGTAAATTTACACAGCGTTTCTTTAGGATTCTGAACCCGAGGGGAAAGAGAGGAACCCTAGAGCTCCGTCCGAAAGTCGGTCTGCCAGAGGTCTGCCTGCCTGCACCTAGCGTCTTAACTTAATGAGATAAAGACATTTAGACCGCTTTTTTAACGATTTTATATAAAAAGAACGTCAACATAACTGATTGAAGTGCTTCATTATGAAAGTAACAGGGAATAAAATAACCATAGGATATAATCGAAAAGTGAGTAAGGATTAAACATGCATTTTTTGTATCATAAATTGATGTTTATGTATTCTGATACGAATCATACGAATAATAGTATATAATGTATATTTTCATTGCATAGGTTGACAAAAGACCAACTAATAAATAATGCAACTAATAAACGGTTTAGTCCCATGTGTCCGATGTGGGGAGCGTGCCTTATCTGTGAACAGGCGGCCACCTGAACCTGATATTTTAGGTTTTGTATTTTTTAAACCTTACTTATATTAAAAATGTGAAAGTGTTTGTTGGTTTGTCCGTCTTTTTTTTTCTCATAGTGATAGATTAACATAGGCTACTATCTATTCCGAAAAAATGCACGATTCCTTGGTATGGTTACCCCTGTGTTAAGGAATCCTTATCGATTAGATTTTTTACGTCGGCAAAGCTTCGTATTAAAGTAAGTAATCATCATATTTTTTTTATTACTTTCTTATACAATAATATGACAGGCTTAACCTCATGCGTTTAATTAATTACTACTTATTTACTTACTAACTAGTATTTGGACGTACTTGCTGCCTGCTCTGCGAAATACAGCAGGTGTAGACCAAAACAATTCAAGACTGGTGTCCGAAGCCACAACTCCATTGAGTAAACACAGGGCACGTACCAAAGGCGACTGCCGTACCGATACCAATCGGCAGAACGGGACTGCAAATAACGTATGCCGACGAACATATTATTATGCGAACTTGACAGGAATGTTCAGCGGTATTAGCTCCAACACTGACATGTTGGATGTATTAACCCTAATTAATTCATAGAAATATTCAATTAATGACATATCACGCTTTGCTTCCGGAGAGTCATATCCCAGCATCCCTCGTAGGAACAGACTGGGGGGAGGGGGGGACACGTGCGGGAACCAGATAAACCCGCCATCGATCCGCTACAGAGCGCGGGTTAGTTTCTAGTGTAACTATTTCCCAATCAGGGAAAGACCTGTTCATCTGGTCGCTGGCGTGCTTGGTAGTTTGCTGTTCTGCATTTGGCATCGGGTGGACTCGGCGGGGTTAACAGAATTCACAGAAATAACCCTATAACCCTATGTGAACTCTTATGTAATGAGAGTAGCAAACGGGCCGCACCATCCACTGCCGTCTATGGACATCTGTGATAAGATAAACTTCGAATAGGACTGTACGACAGCTAGCGATTACGAGCTGTATGATTAGCTAGTTAGTTGGTCCTTTTAGTTTTAGGTATTAATAGGAATATAAGTTGGTTCGTTAGTAATATAGCTGTGGGAGTTAGAACTGATAGTGTAAGTTAGTCATGTTAGTAAATATTAGTAATAGTTAGTATTTGTCATATAATTATTCTACGGCAGAAATGCGTGGGCTGGTACTATCGCTCAGGGCGAACAGTATACAGGTTCTGCCACCTTTTATTCGCAGCTAACTATTTGCAGAAATTTATATCAGTTAAAACCTCGGCAAATTGGCGTATAAAACGGTCGTTTCAATGCAAAATGACGAATATTTTTACAAACTGTAGAATTATTGTTTTACAAACAAAATTTCATAGCTCAGTTTCGAGATTAAAGTATTATCTCGGCGTGGCATAGAAGCGCGAAAAGCAGAGCGAGTCGTCGAGGAGAAAGAAGTGTTTAGAAGCCGCGAGCCCCGCGGGTCCCGCCGGCCCAGTTTAAGAATTTGTCGCTTGTGTTTAAGAATGCTCAAAGTGCTCGACTTCATCTTGTTGCAGTCTTTAGTTTAATATTGACTGTGTTTCGAGCTTACACAGTCTCTTTAGCCTACGTAAGGCGTTTAGTTATAAGGCTGTGTGGTTCAAAGGATCCTCGTCAATATAATAAGTACAATACAAAAAAACTTTGTTGTATACCTACCAGGACTGAATATACAAATTAAAGAAGAACAGCACATGTATACAATAGGCGGTCTTATCGCTAAGAGCAATCTTTTCCAGACAACCTTAAACTGGAGAGCTCATTATGGAAGAGGGATGTTCATAAAATTAACTGGTTATGAACGCAATGCTCATGCATGGAATACATAACTGAACCCAAATATGATACACAAATAACACAGAACCACAGAAGAAAATTATTATGAGAAAAAGAGATAAATAAATAAGAGGAAAGAATGAGAGCATTCAGAGAAAAATTTAGAGCGACAAATAATGACGACTCCACAATAATTCACAATACAAGAACGAAGTTTATTATAATATAAGAACATCCTATACCTACCTATATATATACCTACCTACCTACCTACTTCCACCACAATATTAAGTATTAGATAAATAAGTAATAAACCAGTGTTAAGTCATTCCATTTACATTCTCCTAATGGCTGCCTTTGCAAATGGAGAGGAGAAATGAGAATTCTTTTAATTTGATTTATGTTTTCCTCGCACGGGGCACTCGTACGTCTACAGTACAATACGCTATTTGACAGTGTGAAAAATAATGTCTTATTTATTGTTGTCGGCATAGATTATGGATTTCAAAAACGATTAGCATTCATCTTACTAAAACATAATAGATCTATTTATAAAAAAAACCGACAAGCTTAGCTGGCGCCATGTTATCCACAACTATATTGGCTGTATCTAAGATGATACCACAGTAAAGTATGTCTGTCTTGTCATACTTTTTATGTTTATTTACTATCGTGTGACGTATCTCAAACCAGTGGGACGTCATATCGTTATGACAGGGTTTTAGCGTGGTATTTAAATGTTCCATATTTATTTTCTATTTTTGGACGGAATACACAAAAGCAGCAAGCATCAAAAATAACAAGGCTCTATAGTCTCTATAAACATCTGTAAATAATCTAAGATGGTTTTCAGACACCAGCCATATAGCCTATTTCATACAGCTTATCTAATACTTGCCCAGCTTGTATTTGATTCGTGAACAACGTCGCTATAACTGTGGTGACCTACTCAAACATGGAATCGAGGCTTTTAATTACAATAATGCCCCATTGTGTTTTATACCTACACTTTGCTTAGGTATTGACCATTACAGTGAGTGAAACAGGTCTACTTTACAATTATAATGTAGCAATAATTAAAAATTATTATTCCTCAACCAGTTTCTGTCATAAATAAATTGTACTGTACCCAATACCGACAAAGAAATTGCCATTTGCGAAAGACGATTGGTTGAGTAGGTATAGTTAGGTACTCTGACATTTAGCAAGATGCATTAATAGAGACATTAGTAATATTAACTATTAATAAATACTTAAATCCCATTTGCTTTAATGTTTTAATTTAATAGCGTCGTTTACATATGAATGAGCAGAAACGCTACATAAAACTTTTAAGTTGTAATGTAATTTTAGCTTTTCAACACAAACGGTAAAGCTTACAATACTTTATACACTATTATATTATAATACTGTATACAAGTTATTGTTTGTAATTGCTCTGCCGTTCAATTTCATTGTTTAAAATTTCAAACTATGGATTGGATACTAAGGTCCCGACGATTTTTAAAATTTTAACATTCCACGTTACAATCAATATTTTTGGCATAATGTTTTAAATCATTCAAATGAGGACGTTTTGTTCTATACCGAAATCTGTCTTGATTTTTTTTCGAGTTAATTTATGATACTTTTCAGATCATTAAAATGGCATGTAAAATTGAGAAACATTTGCATTTTCGACAACTAGTTTAAGCTTTTAATCTAGGTTTTAATTTAGGTTCTTAGACCGCAAAAGCTGCTCGTGAAATTTGTGATGTGTATGGAGAGGACGCCATAGCTGGGAAGTGGATTTCCACCATTTCCGTTCAATACTGATGTTGAATTGAGAATTTGGTTGGATGAATTCTTAGAGTAGAATCCGGGTGATATTTACCAACTAGATATTGAAGATATTGTTGAACATTAGGAGTAAATTCTAAACAAGGGAATAACCATCCATCCAACCTTTGGAAGTCCACAGCAGGACATAGGCCTCCCCAATTTGACGCAACTCCCAACCGGTTCTGTACCTTGTTTCTTCAGGTCAGGTTCTTCAGATCGTCGGTCAGAGTGAACAACATTATTGATTAATTTGTTGTTTACTTTTAAAGAAAAAAAACTGTTAATGATTTTTAAAACGGCGGAATTTTTATTTTCCATTAAATATAAAAGGGATACTAAAAGATTTGGTCACAAATCAAATGTTTTCAACTATTTAAACACAAAATTAGCTTCTCCATAATATTATCATAGACCAAGAAAGACATGATCGACCCTCGCCGTACCGCTACTCGACGAGAGATGGCGCCACTTGAAGTACTGCGTCATGTTATCGTAGAGATTTACATTAAACTTACGTCACAGAGGATAACAAATTTTCTTGTGTGCTTACGTGTCGTGTCGTCGCACTCTGACGTTGAGAGATACGTGCATATCTGTGTCGTGTAGTGTGTGAGGTTTTTTTTATAGCGTCCGTCTCCTCTACAGGCCGCGCTGTTAAAGATTGCATGTTGCATACGACAATCAGTATATTATTATGTCAGCGACATATTGTATTATCAGGCAAAACATAATGCGCCCAGCCCTATCGTGAAATGGCGCTATATCATGATGTTTCTAAATAAAAGCGTCACGCTTAACATTCATCGTACTTTGTTCATTTTTTCAGCCATGTTTGCTTAGTTAGTAGACACATAGGTTACGTTTCTGAGTTTGTTTTTTTAAGAACGAGACCCGCTTGCGTCAGCCGCTTTGTAGTAAAAACTTGCATGCAGTGTGGCTTCAGGCATTCAGAGCATGTCACGGTATAGAAGTAATCTGATAATCTGATGAAACATGTATGAAACACGTTCGGTTGAAGAGAATTTACGTATTGAAAGCGGTGAAAGTTCTGACATTCTTGAAACGTTACTCAATAATTTAATATTGGATATAATTGTTCCTGTGACTAGTACCTAGGTATTTAGGTAGCACCTTTTATTTTCTTGCTTGCACTGGATTGTAACAAACCTTTAAATCTAGTGTTCAATAAATGAGCCTACCTCTCAACCAGCTTAATAAGCATCGCCACAAACTGACAAGAGAGTACGAACAATGGCAAAATTTGTACCTACTGTAAATGCTAGCGCTCTTTGAGGGAGGTAAAAGAAAGCGGTGAAAGTTCTCACTATGAATAAATTACAGTCATATTATACAGAAGTTCGCAACTTCCGACCTACTCGTATGTAGTTTACAAACTATTAGAAAATTTAAAAAATAAAAATTTCGCTACATAAGTAATAAAAGTTTAAGCCGGGGATAATGTTCATCTTTATCCTAGGTGGATAGTAATATAATAGTATAACCTTATATCATCCATATCCTGAACATGTATTGCCACCAGTCGTGGTGTTTCGATTGGAATGATAAATAATTAAACACTTTATAAACACTACAAATAACACCTACATGACATACAGCCCCGCACTCGGTTTCAATGTGGTTCAGGTGGGTGGCGGACTCACACATGCAGAAATCAACACTAATTAATTCCCAGGACCCAAGTAAAAACATTTATCTGTTAAATAAATGTTTGCACCTGTCGGGGACAGAACCTCGGACCTACAGCTCGTCAGTCAAGGTCAAAGTTAACTGCCAACGCGCCACAGAGTTGTCAATAAAATCGCAAATTACAGCGGTTTTGCGAGTACCAACCACGGATAAAAATCCAAGTCTCATATAAAATGTACCTTTATATCTAGTGTTTGTAAATTGTTCACTAAGCGAGCTTATTACTGAGGCAGCTTAATCATTCCCGCCACAAAGTGACAAGAGAGTACGAACAATGGTGAAGTTTGTACTGTAAATGCGCGGTATTCCGAGGAGTTTACTTAGAAAGCGATAGAAGTTCTTACTATAAAGGAATGAAAGGCGTATTATACTACAGACATTTATAATGTCGTATGTGTGGATTGTTTAATATATTATGTAAATATTTTAGTAAAACTGAAAAACAAGTTACTTGAAAAGCTAGTTAAAAAGTTTTGAATGTTTTGAGTGAGGAATATTATTATCTTAGCGAAAGTGATCAACGTTAGGTTTGCCTAACTTATCCATTTCACTTTTATTACAGAAATGGTTTCAAGTAGTTTTCTACCAATATGCAACATGATAAGAATGTAAACAGTTTTATCGATTAGGTAAGTGGCAATTCGTAGCATAGATCTATTTCCAAGGCGAGAAACTCCAATATGTGTGAGTTTGTAAATAATAATATTCTTGAGTGACATTAGTTATTGATAATCACTTGCTTTCGTGCCTACCACAAAATGTCATAGCCCAGCATCAAAGCTGTGGGAAGTCGGTCAACCATCGCGGCGTTGCCCTTAAATCCAGCCCAGCAGGACAGGAACAACATCACCATGTTAATTTACTCAGCATTCCGAGATAAAGGTGACTTTTTAATTAATCTACGAGCATTTTCATAAAGTGTATTTCCAATGAGCTTAGCGACTTAATCAGCTGCGCCACAGGGTGACAAAAGAACACAAACAATGGCGAACTTTGTAATGTCATCGCGGGACGCTGCACGAAGGTTTCATTCGCTGGCAATGGTTGAAACTCTCACTTATATTCGAAGTGAACTGAGATATCATTGCTCGAGGTGCAAAGGTACGAGTACATTAAACATTTTGTGAGTAGTTTAATTTACTTATTACGATTATATACGATTGTAAAACTGTTCGGTGAGTAGTAGTTATTTTGAATATGGATTGCATAGGATATATAAGCATTAGGTTATGAATTCTACTTCACATTATAAATGTGAAAGTGTGTTTTTTGATTGACTTCCTTTCACGCTTCAGATAGATAGTTAATGGGCCGGAAAGTAACTTAGGCTAATTTAATCTCAGAAAAATGCACGGTTCCTGTGGGAATGGTGGGAATAGATATGGGATTTATACGCCGGGGATGCCGCTGGAATAGCCTCATGGTTAATATTTTATCCCCAATTTTTTTTCTCAAGAAAATTCAAGTAATCATGTTTTATTTATGGTGATACTTAGATCATAATAGTCAAGATACATGTGTTCAAAAATTAGGTTTATAATCCTATAAATGAAGGAACATTTGTGGAATTGAAAACACACTAAAAACCATTGTATCAGCTTAACGTGAAATCCAAAGTACGGAAACGCTTCAATTATGAAATGTTGCTACTAGCGGTCACCGATCCAACTCAGAATCGAGCTTGAGGTTGCATAATTTCGTCGATGGAGCTGCGCGATTCGGTGAGTAGGTGACTGCAGACGATCATTTTATCACAGGGAGCTGTATCACAGGGAGGGGCTGCTGCCCAGCTTCCTGCAGCTGAAACGCAGCGTACCTCGGTCAATGATATTATAAGAAAAAGGGCTCTTGAGAATAAAATAACGGCTGAATTTCTTTATATGATAAGAATAGCAAACGAGCATGCAGTCCCAACAAATTCTGCCGCCCATAGACATCTGTGATGAACCTCGAATAAAATGTGCATTGGTTAGTATTGTGGGAGTTAGGACTGTTAGTGTAAGTTAG
>DWLO01002310.1:0-12818 GCA_018245335.1 Dalla quadristriga | reverse complement strand
TTTCTCTACTCACGGAAAAAGTTTCAAGCACTTCTCAATGTCACGGAGTTTTACCCCACTTAACAACTTTGCGGAAACATTTGAATATTGTCATTTTAGCAGTCGTTTGCTTTTGACTCTGTTTCGTAACTTTGTCGCGTAATTGTGTGGAAAAACGTTTTAGCGGCACATTTGCTTGTAACTTTTGCGTTGTACGATTAAGATTGTAGGAACAGATTGCCGAAAAGTTTCGTGTGAAATTGTATCTAGTAAAAGGATTTTTCACTTTGTTGATATTTGCTACTTGAAATTAGTGCGTGTAAAATATTTGCTGGTACCTCATTCTAAATCGAATCATTTAATTCTGAATTAATACTAATCGTGTCACAATAACTGCACCTTCAGCACTCACCGCGACCGCTGCGGCCAACGAATCTCAGGTCATTGAACTTCGCCACCTGGTTCTTCATGACAGCTGAGCTGTTCCTCAGCTCCGCGCAGCAGTTCTCGTCGTTCCCCGCGCGCACCGTGACCAGGGTGCCGTCGCCAATGTCACCCAGCGCCACCACCTTGAAGGCGACGGGCAATGTCTTGTTCGAGCGCCAGTGCGGAGGCAGGACCGTGCACACGAAGTGAGGACTGCCCGTCCGCACCAGCTCCCCCGGGTGCTCCGACAAGAAGTCGCCCAGCGTTCTCTCGGCGAGGATGTCCGACGTCATCTTGGTGTACGTCTCGTGGAGCAGCGTGGAGCTGGTGTCCGGAGACACCGCGCCGCTCGACGCCCCCGTTAGGTGCATCCTCGACACCCGGGCGCGCTGTGTGCTGCACATGGAGTCCACTGTCTCCAAATCCGCTACATTTCACTAACCACTCCACTCTGCTCGCGCCTATTGGAACGAGCCATCGTCACTCACTAGAAACATTTTCGCTCGCACCGGTGGTACGACAAGTCGCGCACGTGGCGGGGTCCGATGATGAGATGCGATACGTTGCTAGGAAACACGCGCGTGGCCACTTGATGCGGTGACGTCACGCGGTGGCCTTGCCACACTTTTTTCCCCGGTGAATGAAAAGTTCGGCGGCGGGCGGGCGAGGGACGCGAGGGGCCGATTTTTTCCGGCGGAAAGGGGTGGCACCCCGCGCGCGGCGAAAAAACTTTTCACTAGTTTCAATGACGGTGGCACTTTTTGCGCCCCGTATTTACGCGATCGCACGCACGTCGCTTTCGCTTTCGATGCGGACGAACTTTTTTTTGTCGTTTTGGGAAATCGTGTTCAGTTTCGTTTTTGGTGTCGATATCGCTCGTATCGGCGTTCGACGTGTGCGGTGCGTGAGATGCGTGCGACGTCGGTCGCGGTCGTGATCCGACTCGCGCGTGGTGGCGCGTGGGGTCGGCTCGCGCCGTTCGGTTGCGGTGTCCGCTCGCGGTGGCTATTAATACGCGGCGTACGTCCGCGCCCGTCGACTTCGGACAAAGTTTCGCGGGTGAGTCGGTGCTCGCGGCAGCGGCGGCGGCGAGCGAGAGGCGGCGACGGCGCGGGCGCGGCGGGCGGCGGAGCGCACTTTGCGGTCAGGGTGGGTTGGGTTTAAAGCCGCCGAAGGATAAAACATACAAATAAACACGTGTTCGCGCCGGCGCGAGCGAGAGGTGCGCGTCTCCCGGCGGCGGGAGAGGGACGGAGCGTCGCTCTTGCGGCATTTAGCAGCCGCTCCGCTCGCTGGCACTCGCCTGCCGCACCGGTGCAGTCGCCGTAGGCACCACGATACATCAAAAACTACTAAAGTTACAGCAGAACCTTACCCAACTACAAAATTCAAAAGTGAAGTGCTGATTGTGTTAAAAACAATAATGAAGATAACAAAATAAAACATAATCTGAAACCATTACGAAACCACTGTTAAAAGAGTAGTTTAGGTCAATAGTACATTTATCTAAATGAACTGCTCATAGTATAACAAAAATACCGTCTAAACAAAAAAAATTGGTAGTGCTTTAACATTCTTTTGTTTTGATAATTCTGAAACAAAATTTTGTATTTGAAAAAGTAAAATATAAAAGCAAGCCATTACATAGCATGCTAAAACAGTGTTACAGTACCATAAAATAGATTATTAATTAATTGTGCCTCCTAATAAAATTCAAAAGCTTATTATGGCCATTAAGCTCGCGTTGATATTGAGTGCAGATATTAAGTCAAATATTAATTGAGCTTGTACACTAAGGGTTGAGTATGATGGTAAACTATATTCCTCTTGTTACACAACAGGTAATTTTTATGTTATTCAATATTTTTACTTATCAGCATTTTAATCGTAATAGAGATCTCAGAGTAGTTCACGGTTTTATTTAGATGGCGCTCGGACAAAGTAGATATAAACATAGTGACTTTGTCAGTTAAACTGTTTTATTTCAATAAAAAACGTTCTGAATAATAAAACTGGTTTGCAAGTTACAAATTCAACGAGCTCTTTATATCTGCGCACTTCATCTAACGACAAGGATATTTGTAAATTTTTGGTTAAATACAATAATTGCGTATTTTATGTAAATTACATGTCCTTTTCTCATAGCTTAGGCATAAGATACCTCTGACGGACATACGGATGGACCCATAACTATAGGGTTCACCACAATGGTCCCCACTTACGCTGTAGGTATGAAGCTCTTGCTACGTCGTAGAATGCAATAAGCCCATGCTACGGACAACGAACAAAATAGGTTTCGTCATTTATTTCAATCTCTACGTGAACATAACCGGTTTGTTTAATGATTTACCAGGTTATTTACTCTTCTCGAAATCAAGTTAAAAATAATTATAATGAATATATTATAATTGTCTGAATAGTTGTCTAAAAATTATTTCTGAATATAAAAATATTTTTTTTTTTTGCAAAGACAGTATAATTAATCAAGCTGGTGGTAATGGAAAGACGCGTCTAATAGACAAAAGAGCCACATCATTCTGTATCGGAGGACTCTCAAACAAGTAATAATGCTCCCCTCATAAAGTGGGTTCAAGGAGTGGAATTATGCTGTATTCGTAGCTCGTAACTATGAACGTACTTTGCACACGTGATGTAGTAGAAAAAAAAGGTAGTAAGCTTCAGTAAATATAGGTTTTATTATTTTGCAGTGACATTTCAAGAAAAATTTGGTGAGGCGCGTTACGGAAGTAGTGGTTACGGAAGTGACGCCATCGGTGATCATGAGTAGTCTAAACTGTATTTTATCTAATTTAATTTAGTCGAGCTTTCAACGTCATGGTACCAGGAGCGCAGCATAGGCGGAGGATGGCCAAATAGCTGTCTTATGTCAACTATATGAATGAGTTTAACGATGATGGGACGAATGTTTCATGAAATTTCAGAAATTAGTATTATTCGTCATCGTTCACATATTCTTCTAGCAATCCCACTTTATTTTCTTTCATTTACATCCCTTATCATAAAAATTTACTTGTTTTGCGTACACACACTGCTACACTGTTAGTTTCTCCATGTTCCTATCAATGTTTTATTTATTTTACTTCGATAAAACTGCAGTTTTACAATAGTTGTACAGCACTGAACTAGTGTAAAAATGGTAGTGAAATAATCCGATAAAGATATAAAAATTAACAGTATAATTTTATATCTGAACAAATGAATTTACCTAGTAGGTACCTAACATCTTAGTTAATTTAACTTATAGCAAAATACAAAAATATTATTAAAGGTCCATCATGCAAATACTGTAGTAATCTTTATAGTAAAGAACCCAATACGTTCTACTTAAGGTCCTGTTGATTAATTTCATCAACGTGAAATGTCGTGAACGCATAATAATATGATTAAGTTAAAAAAACTAAAAATCGTCTGACAAAAAGTAATAGCCGAGGCTCCCAAGGGAGTTTCACGGTTGGGGATTACACATAAGTTTTCCGGGGTCAAGGTCCTAACTATAAACCGTCTTACGATCTAACATTTCGTGAAGAAATGGGCCAACGACATTATCATTCTGCAAAATTTTTTTGCCTTACATCGGTCTAAACTACCAAATTGTAATTTATGTACTGTCACCACTGACGTTTTATCTTTGACTTCCATAATTTTTTGTGACATCGTAAGAATACTCTTATTATTAACAGCTCTTGGCAATTATTTGATCCATTAAAATAAGGATACTAGTTTAGAATCTGAGGGATCAACTCTATACACATGATGATTAAAGCAGTATTTTTGAAATCGTACCCAAAATAAAATATGCTTAAATAGCTATTAAATTCAAATTGATATTTAAATCATATTTTATTTTTAAGCTATATGATTCTTCAAATAGTTATCGTAGTTACCGTTACCTCATTGTCATACTTACCGAATCGCAACTCAATCTTACAATAGTAATTTGTGCATGAAAACAATTCTATCTCAATACCGCTTTCGATGCTATCCCACTTCCCAATCGTTGGATGTTAGAGAATGCTTCGAGCATTAATTTCGCCTTCTGGACTAAACTAACTAAACTTACGTCCGTTGATGTGTTATAATAAAGTTTAAATAAATCAATACTTTGTAGGGAATACAGTATAGAAAATAGAGATCATTATTTAACCGTTATATGAAACCTGAAACTAGTCTTGGCTGGTAAGCAGATTTGAGATAGCTGAGCTCACCGACACTTAACTACCCTCGTTAACTGCACCCAGGGCCGTCCCACACCGCCCTATTGTTCCCTGCTCCTACACATATACATAGCAGTGAGCTCGTAAAGACAAATCTTGCTAGCGTTAGATTTCCTAACAATTTCCGAGGTATTCAGTTTTATTCTCATGTAATAAGAAACGAGGCTTGAAGGAAGCCTCCGTCTGATTTCAACGTAAAGATAGGAACGTACAATAGCCACTAACTCAATCTTTGATTAACAATCGCACGCATACACCATTTTTTGTATTTTGATGAAAGCCGAAATAACAATAAAGCATTTTAAAAATACGAAAATCTATGATTTTTGATCACTGGTTAAAGGAAAAAATGTTGCAAATTAATAAACTGTAAATAACTAGAACACGGAATCCTAGTGCTGGGGGTGTAAGTGTGTACGCGTTTATTTATTATAATTCCATAGTGAAATTGAAAGAAGAAGGCTTCAAGCTAATTATTATAGCGATAGTGACCCCAAAGCTACTGCCAAGTATAATAAAGGTATGCAGATCGGTCGGTCCGCTCGGCAAATATTGAGCGAGGCTCCCTTACAACACAAAATCAAACCTTTTATTTAAGTCCGTGCACACAGAGGGCACATTGTTTGCGAGGGCAGGGATAGTTCAACAACCCTTCCGCTGACCAGAGGTTAAGCAGATGCGAACGATTAGAAATTATATTATCCTTTGAGCGAATTATTTAAATTCTTTTGCATCCCGGATCATATCATTCGTCTAGGGATTCGTCGAAGCATATTTTATGTACGAACATAACTTCTTCAAGCTTTTGTAATCGATAAAAACATATAATTAATTACAACAAATAAATATGAAATACGATACGATACGATACTGATACAATAATAATAAATGCCAAATATATTATCAAAATAAGAAGATATTTCTAGTAGAGATGGCAAAATAATTAAATAGGATTTTTACAGAAATAGGTTTCACGCGAGGTGAACGCTGAAGCATCGAATAAAATAAATAACAACATACTAAATGAATGAACACATGAATAAATTGAGCCTTTCCTTTTGCTCTCAAAGCCTTAGTACGAACTAAATTCCTTGTCATAGAGGTTCGTGAAGCTTGCGATTGTAAAGATGTGTAGATTGCGCTCTGGGTATTCGATTCTAAAGACCCGTGAACAGTATTGGGAGCCCAGTATTAGTTTGCAGTCAAGATACATTAGCTTATCAGTCGGCGTCGTTAGCAGTATGAAAATTGTGTATAATGTGTGTGTGGCAAACTTATAAAGGTTATGTAACATGACATTGCGCTACGTTTAAACACTTAAATCTTTTCGCACATTTATTGATTAGTTTGTAAGAGTATATAATGATATTCATATTAATTATAAGACTACAAAAATAGATATAAGGAAGAATTAAAACTGACAATTCTTATCACGCAGTAATGTGAGATGCCATAATATGTACTCGAGCCAGTCACATCTCGGTTTGACATTTATGACAGCGTCAGAATGTGTACGCATGCCAGTCAGTGGTCATTCACGAAACGCTCATGGTCGCATGGCGAGTGTCAATCATAACTGACTGATTGCCAAGTCAAGCCGCGCCGGTCTTTGCCGGGAGTCGATTGGTGACTGCTAGATGCATCATTTCCTGAGCGCTTCGGCGCTTCGAAGGGGACGCTAAGCAGTCGGTCCGGGTTGCTATAGTTAGATAGTATACTTCCGACACTTGGGTTAGCTACTAACCCCTCCACCAATCCGCAATTGAGCAACGTGGAGCACGCTGCACCTCCTTGTTTGTGTCTGAGACCCGTACCTTGCAGTGAGCCAGACATTTACCTAGAAATTTAGTCAATGCCTTACGATATTTATAGGTAGGTAGGGGTATTAATCAGGGTGTGCGTGCGAGTGGCCAGCGGCATGGTAATTAGATTTAAGAACAACTGGGTGGCGTCAGGCGGAGAATGGCTTGCATTAATTTGAGCTCCTCTAACGAGGGCGACGGACGACCGGACCGACTGAGACCTTGCACTTCTGCCAGAGCTGTGGAGACGACTCACCTATTATAATTTATTTATCTTAATTATTTATTTGATATACACGACAAAAATCGTAAGCAAGACAGCATAGTACGTAAACTTGTACATAGGTACTGCTTATTTCAAAACTGAAATCCCTTCTAGCAGATCTGGGATTGGAACGTGGATTTGAAAAGAAAATCTACAATTGATTTTCGATAGGGAAGCGAAACGTTTCGGAAGGAATTAAATGTCCTTATTTGTTAGGTCAAAGCTGAATAATTTATATTAGAAGATTCAGTAATTAATTACTTAAGTCAAATTAAATAGTCAATACGGTTAAAAAAAACACACGCAAGTAAAAAAAAAACAAAAACAAAAAGTTATATTTTCAAATTATATATCTCATCCAAAAAACCAATATGTACCTACATGTATATCAATATATTTATATTAGACATTTTATTCAACGTTACTTAATTCAATGACTTTCGACCATTATCATTACTAAATATTTAAGAAAAATAAATATGTAAGTATGAATTTGCAAGTTTCGAACATTTTTATTTAGTGATAACACGAAAGCTCGTCAATACCCATCCAACAAAACAGAGCAGAAAAAGGTACTGAACTTCCTATTTATATTTAGATATTGTTTCTATTTAGCTAAGTTCTTTTTATGTAATGTGAATAGCAAACGAGCATGCAGTCGCACCAACCACTGCCGCCCATGGACAGCTGTGAAAAATCTCGAATAGGACTGTGGAAGAAGGAGATAGGACCGTTAGTGTGAGTTAGTAATATTAATTAATATATGTAATCGTTAATATTTGTCAGAGATGTCCCGGCCGAACCGTATACAGGTTCTACCACCTGACTTTTTTTTAAAAATTTAATTTATCTTCGATCATAGACGTATGATAAGTTAAGTCTGTTTGTCTGTATTATTATCGAGTGCTGTGTATGTTATGGTCGAGGGTGCTTGTTTTTTTTTGTTATAACAGCTATTCTACAGTTGGCCCTGAGCTTACAGTTGTCCGGCGTAGACCGAGCTACGCGCCCGCTGCGCTATGTTTATTGCAATCTGGTGGCTTAGGCGGCTGCTTATACAGCTTATACTGCCCTTTTAAACCAACTTCAAACGAAGAAAGGTAATCTATTTGTCTGTGATTATATTTTAATGATCATTCTTTTATTCAAGAGTTCGATGTTATCTTTCACTAAAAATATCAGACCAAAGTTAAAAATTCCCAATATATACCCGTGTCCGCCATGCGTACTTTTGCAGCCATCATATTTGACCATCGCGCCCTCTAGGCGTACAAAAATGACGAGGAATAATACTCCAGTAAAAAACTGTCCAAATAAATCAACATAGTATTCCATGTCTGTTGCGGTTGGGCAAGAAATAGGCTGGCTAGCGAAAGGGCTCCGGCTTCCGGTTCTCAGAAAAGGACCGTGTAACTTGTGCCACACTGTATATGTAACTAGGCTTTAACCACGGCTCCGCCCGAATTAATACATCCACATGAACCGTGCATTTTTCCAGAATAAAAGTAAACTATGTCACTCTATATTATCACGACCATCTGTTGCAACGTTGAAAGAAGGACAAATCAACAAACACTTTCATAATTATAATGTTATATTAGTAGTAAAACTAGTAAAGTAAAAGTAATTTTGACATAATTCTTAAATAGGTATACCTATTCATCAAGCTGATGTGATGATCTCGCTGGGATTTCAGTCCCGGAGACTAAGTGGTACTTGAAATATGAAAAAAGACTCTTTTAATTTCAACTATCTGCAATTTAAATAAGTAGGTACCTAAAATATCACATAATATCTTTTATTTATTATTATTATTGTAAAATGTATTGTTTGGTTATTAGTTTTTTCCGTCCTCAGAAATATATTAGCATTCCGTAACTTAATAATTATTATATGAGGGACATTTTACCATACATCACGTAGTTAAAGGCACCTGTTTAATAATTAATTACTGATACATGTGTGCTGCTGTTAGTCCGGTAATCCAATTAAAATATTTAACGCTATTGTGGGAATAAAGTAAAACGAATCGTCGTTTTAAAGTCCGCACGAAACTTTTTAAACTTCCACAAACATGTGAGGGCGCCGCTAAAATAGAAGTTGTTGTCGAGTTTAGAATTGTTCCAACGAAAAAAGGGAACTTTAATTTCCTACATTTTAAAACAAAAGTCGGTTCCACTCGGGGGGGATAATGGCGTGAGCGTGTTCTGTTCACGAAATAATTCCCCTCAATGCAGACGACAAGGGAACCGGTATTGGCTTTCTCCAACAATTAATTTGTGAAGATAGGTACCTTCATACATAATCCTGTGTGTTTCGTCATCACGTAATATTTCATGTAAATTTTCCTTATGATCTTTTCTTGTGTCCTACCTTATTTCATACCTGTATTCTTTCACTCCTCACCATGTGGTTATCTGGAAGAAATCGCTGCTTAGCGATATGGCCGCCCTTGTTCCTTAGAATTTAAATATTTTTTGTATAATCCATTGTAATTTTTTATGGTGTACAATAAAGAGTAAAATAATAGTAATAAAATATTACCTACTGAAAAATGGTACAGTCAAAGGCAAACATTATTGAGCAAAGAACGCATTCCTATTATTTATTTTAAAAACGCACCAACCTGGACCATATTTTTTGTATTCATACGTGAACATCATAAGTTTAAGTATTGAAATCCTAGTAGTAATTTTTTAAGTATTAAAGAAGCATAGTGTGTATGTAAAAAAATTTAGGCAGGTAAAATAAAATGAACATACACATACTTGATTTACCAATACAAAACGCATTACCCCTACGAAACCAATTAAATGGAATCATTCATTACGTTACTTTATAGACACAATAGGTCGAATAAAAATTGAATTCCTTTAATTGAGAAGACACTACAATTATTGGTTTAAATCTTGGTATGTAAAATGATTGTGTGTACTTCTCCAAAATGGTTCAGTTGTTTAGCGCTCTTGGTCATCCCACGGCCTACAACACACTTATGTAAATGTTCTTGGTAGACGTTCTTATCAATCTATTATCCAGTACCGTGGCGCGAATTGCACGGTCCTTGCCGGATAGCCGGAAGCCAGACCCTTTCCACTAGCCACCTGTTCTGTCCCATTCACATTACAATAATCGCAACAGAGATATCGCAACAAAGATATTTATTTGCACAATTTTTTAGGGATATTTTTCGTTTGGCGACTGGCTGCGAATGTACGCGTGGTGAGCACAGGGTTATGCTCGCTAGTACATTACTTCCAGACACTCTTTGAGGTAATAAACAGTGCAAAATCTGAGCTTTTATAACAAAATTATTAATGACGACTACGTGGCGCATTGTTTAGTGACCCTGACGGACGAACTGTTCATTCCGGGTTCGATCCCCGATCAGGGCAAACATTTATATAGCAGACACATGTTTGTACTCGGATTTTGGGTGTGCAAAATTGTGTTGTTTTCTGTACGTGTTCGCCACATAGGGAATCCTAGTGCGGGGGTGTAAATGGGTAAGCGTTTATTTATTATTATTATTTTTATAACGAAAGCAAAACAACATACTAGATGCGTATTTAACATACAAAATACCTGTACCGTTCCTTCTTAGTAGAATGCGGCCGCTCGCAAACACGCGCACTTCAAACGAAGGGCCGGCGTTAACGAGGTCACTTGTTCTCAACTTTATTTCTATACAACGACCTGAAGAAAAAGATATTTCATTTGGTCTTCCTTTACATGCATGTATGATACTACTTGAAATTTGGATACCTACCTGTCTCAAATTTTAAATCGAATTTTAAGTCTCTGTAACTGCGTATTCTGTTTAAATTTAATGTATTTCTGAAGTAGGTACAAACTTTTTGCCAACCATCCAATTTCCGACCTCGATTAGCGCGAATGGATCTACGAGTAGACGATCATTAACGCTTAGCACTGCGCGCTTCGTCCTGATTTGATAAATACGAAGAAGAAAGAACAAGAACAAAGTATTTATTTTCAGTAGCTGCAACAACATAAATCCATACTAATATTATAAATGCATCCTAAGCTTCCTCCTCTCCGCTGATTTGCTGCGCCCTACAGGGTCCAAGATGAGCTTAGGTACCTATCATTTACGAACGCGCTAACTATAGCCGTCTCACAATGTACGTGCATAAAATAGTTGCATCACTGTCATGTTAAATCTCCATAATCCTCCGTGGTTGGACCGTGATCCGACCGCTTCATTTTGAAGTGAGGATCGATGTATCCTCTTAAAACTTTGAGAAGCACAGCGATTTGCACGGCATATAAATCTACGTATAACGTCCCTAATGAAAATGAGCCCTTTCTTCCGCGGCCGGTCAGCGTCCCTCGGACATCTCACGTCGGTCCTTAATGCCGCGTTTAAATGGGAATCGCACTTGCAATTTATGTGAAAGGGTTCGGAATTGTTTTGGCCTCGTGTTTTATGTGCACTGGACCATTTTTTCATACGCACAGGTGCTAATGGTAATAAGATTTTTCGGTGCGTTATTAATTTAAATAAAAAGTCTTTTTTGTATGCCGTAATAATATTTTATGTACAAAAAACTTAGGCAAGGTACAATGTTAACCAAACACACGCTATGTAATAAATAAGTATGTCGTGGATAGCTGTTATTGGCCTAATAATTAAGTTAAATTGTTGTGTAAACATGTACCTACTAATTCGCTGCTGATATCCCAAATAAATAAAAATAAAAAAAATTACCTGTGCAAAGGGATATCTGCAAACTGTAATGAAGAAAATCCATCAGGTTTTACTTTTGGTTTTAGAAAGAAAGAAAGAAAGAAAGAAAAATCTTTATTTACATATCCCTAGGCCTCCTTGTAGTGAATGTACTATTAGTAGGCTAAGTAAGTATGTCATACATCATAAGAATCAACACTCTATTAAAATCGGGCGTACTACCACCTGGTGATGGTAGGTATCAGGTCGATGTATGCGTCGACATGATATAACGTCTATGCACATATTACATACTATAAATGTTTATCATTAACCTCAGCTATCCCAATTATTTGAAACTAATAAGAAAAACAGTAGGATACTAATAAGACAAGTTGGACAAAGTGAACTAACCCTAACCTTTCTAATTCTGAATTATTATGTTAACTGCCACTTGCATATTAGAGCACTGAACACTAAAGTAGGCATATTGCGATTAGAATCCTTACTTATATATTATTATAAATGTAAAAGTGTGTTTGTTGGTTGATCCTCCTTTCACGCTGCAACAGACCGACGGACCAACGTGATTTTTTGCTTAGAGATTGTTTATGGGCAGAAGCACTATTCTGCGTACTACATAGGCTACTTTTTAGTCCAGAAAATGTGCGGTTCCTGTGGGATAGATAAGGGAACTTAACGCGGGCAGACCCATGTACATTAGTAAGATACATATTTAATTTAGTATAGTATTTATTATAGTCAATATGCGATTTTAGGCAAAGTGCAATAAAATGTATGGTGGTACAAAATGTTGGCATTGATTACTTAAACTTATTGAAAAGTCAACTATACGATATATATGACTAAATGTATGACGATGATACATCTGAGCCACCATTGATATACTTCCTATTTATACTACTTGATTAAATATGCTATACTTATTAAGAATGTAAAAATTAAAGACATATCACCCCACCGAAAAATCAATAAACAACGTACGCAAGTTTAAAGCAGAACTCACCCCATTTTAAACTAATTAGACGCGCTCGGCTTTAGAAGTCTAATTAGAAATTCCAATTAGATATTTGGCGGATCCTTTGCGAATTCCGGGCGAAACAATAATTGTTATCGGTGGCCACCCAAGCCGGAGCTTTGATTCGTTGCGAATTATTTTGTAATGCTGACCGCCCTCCGAGCCGGCCGCCCTCGATTGGAATAGATCTCTTTTTGATGTAACCACTTCCTACGTCGTAAAGAGCGTTCGCGTTCAGACATCGAGGCGTTTTGCTGGTTTTGTTTTATTTCATTTAACTGTTACCTAACATTCCAAAACATAAATGTCCTGGGGCCCGATCGCACTAATAAAACGTTACCAAACCAAAATCGTTCCACTACAAAAGCGCTGTCAAACTGCCGTC
>DWLO01002309.1:0-12819 GCA_018245335.1 Dalla quadristriga | reverse complement strand
ATCGGCGGCAGGCAGGATGAAATTAGGAGTCGAGACGTCACTTATTAAACTAATTTATTACTTTCCTTGATTGAAATACATAATTAACCTAACTTAAACATATTTAATTATTAATTTCCGCGATGGAAATTAATAATAATTAAAACTAGCCTAATACTAAGGCGGTGAGACCCGATCGATGTTAGGTACGGGTATGCTTACACGTGGGAACCGATAAGTGACACCTGCACCTATTCCAAGAGTCCACTTTCTACGGAGTCAGCACTGCACTGCGTGTATGGTAAACGTCCGATGATTTTGACCGTATGTAACACGCACATAAATACTCTGGCAAATTATAACACTCATCTTTTAATTTGTTTGTAAACCATCTCATAACCACACTTCCTCCACTTCATACAGTGGAGCTTGTTGTTTATTGAATTTGATGTGCCGGGGTTCTAGCACAGCCCTGTACAATATAAAAGATATCTAATGTAAATATTGCCAGTAAGAAAATATATGAAAATAGATGATATCAACAGCTGATTCTGGAATACGAAAGTAAACGCAATACCTACGTTCGACCCAAATGTTCCGAACGACTGGTTTATGTAACACCCGGAATAACTGTGGTTAAATACACACTGATACGAGTAGCTCGTACTTACTCACGAGTACATCTGAGTTTAAAGAGACGCTGCCGTGACTCACAACTTTTTAATAGATTTAAATATATCTTCGGGCCATTTTAACGAGGAACAATTATTACTTATGAGAATTACCTCAGTGCCTGAAGTCGAAAGTATTTGAGCAGTGTGTATTGCATGTGATGACAGGCGGATCCGAGACATGGTCCTTAATCCTTATCCGTCGACCTCATTTGCACGCTCAAGGTAGCACGGCCTGTTATAGAGAGAACAATGCTCGGAATTTTGCCACGCGACCGAATTCGAAACTATGAAATCCGTTGACGAATAACTGTAACCGACATAGCTCGCAGCTTTAGCAAGCTGAAGTTGTAATGTTCTGCCATTTCGTTCGAAGAACTGAAAACTGATAACCGACGTGGAATAAAGAAATCTCAATGGAGACCACAACTCGGAAAAAACTGCACAGGTCAAGGTCGATTGATGATCTAAAGAAGACAGCGGGATACCGGAGTGGCGCCAATTAGGTCAGGTCCGGAAAAAAACTTTTAAGAACTGATGGTTGGATGATTCGAGGAAGAATATTTATAAGTAGACGATTGTTATGTCAGTTAAGTGCCTTGTTTTGCTTAAAATCTCCGGAACCAATCTGATTTTACTTTTCACGGATTAAAGCGTTGAATATTAACGATTAAAGATAACGCTATACGATGATGTTGCGTTGATACATAAAATCTGGAGTGAGTTCGCATCCTAAAGTCAACTTTATGGTATACTAGCTGCTGCCCGCGATTTCGTCAGCGTTAAATTATTGATCGATATTCGGGTTTAAATGAAATTACCTTCTCCGTTACTCAAGCTATCTCTCTACCAAATTCTATGAAGATCGGTTATATTGTTCAGCCGTGAAGGCGTATCAAACAAAGAAACGAACTAATATTCACAATTATAACGTTAGTAAGAAAAAAGAGAATCCACGTAGACGAAGTCGCAGGTACAAGCTAGTTTTAAAAAAAAAATGTTAAAGTAACTCATTACTTTAACATAAAATGCATTGCAGGATACTATGGGGAAATCAGAGCACTTAAGCGATTCCCAAGATCCGTTTATGCAACTCTTGTCACGCTTTACATTTTACATTTACGTTCATAGCTCAACGCGGCTTGTCTCAATCATATTAACTGATGGACAAATTTAGACAGCTTTCGACCAGTAGTTAGATGGGTATGGGTGACCGCTAGTGGCAAACCTCATGAGTTTTCGTGCATCCTGTAGGTGAAGCTGCCGGTTCTGGGTGTTATCATTTGATAGGTAGAGTAATAGCTGAGGCCTTGTGGTGGCAGAAAGCAATTGCCACCATCCCTTCTCATCCCTCAGGTACGAGGCGACTAAGTGAATATAACGGAGAACGAGCAGCATAATTTATGCAGCAACTACCCATCGTCTGTGATCACCAACCCGCCTACCCAGCCTGGTGATTATTACCCGGTAGGTGACACTGTAAAGGTCAGATAGGCCAACAGCAACTGTCTATTCGAAAAAAAAAGGTGCTTATGGGCAAATCCTCCTAATTCTAAAACAATTAGTTCAGCATTGGACGACTATTATCAACCATCGCAGTGCACGAACTCTCACCTAGCCTGCACCGCACCCCACCACGCTGCTCCAGGGAGGATTATTGGAATTGTCAGTGGCTAACCCACGGGTCAGAATTCGAAATTATTACTGAGATATTCGATCAAGAAATATATGTTGCATCCATTAATCTTAACCAACTCTTACACAAGTAGCATGACCAGTATTACAAGACATTCTACAATTACACGCCATGATTATAAAGAGTGTTTCAACTGTGAACCTCTGAGAAAATCCACTACATTGTAGAAACAAACTGGAAGAGATTGCTTCAATCTAAAGATTTAGATTTATTCATTTTTGATTAAGTACGGTAGATCACAAGACCTACGTACGTAATGTACCTAAGTTTAATGAACGTCAATTTCCTTTCGATAAAAATTTACCGCTGGTTCGCAAGTTCCATGATACAGAAGAACTCGGCAGCAAACTCAGTAGTCTTTTAAAAAAAGTGTTACTATTTGGTCTTGATAATAATAATTTCGATTAGATTTTTGCCTTGTGGTGACGGCAGCACATAATACAATTGTCACCACCCCTCCTCTTTCCGCGGGTGTCGAGCAGCGTTCTGTGTGCAGCAACTACCATCTACTGCGATCACTAACCCGCCTGCCCAGCGTGGTGATTACGGGCAAATCCTCCTGTATTTGAGAGAGGCCTTCAGTTCAGCAGATAACTATTATAAGCTGTTGATGAATAATAATTTGGTGCATTATGGTCCTTGCCTAGTGGCACATACAAAATACCGTGCACCCTTATCATAAATATCTGTTTACGCTGTAATAAGTTACATTAAGCACTTTTTCGCAAAAGGTGAGTACCTACCTAATATTTTGCGGTATTTTGTTACAGCGGCAAACACGTACCCCCATAAAAGAATGATTCACCTTTAATCGCAGGACTATAATTGCGTTATTGTTCGTTTCATTTTTGCTCGTCGTTGAGAAACTAGATCGGTTGAGGTGTGCTGCATCTTGTGGAACTAAATGTTTATTTGGATTACGTTGCGTCCGGTGTTAAGCCACTTACGCACAAACACGCAACGATTATTATTTCACAAGTCTAAGCGCGGCGTGGCCCTCACGTGTATGTAGAAGATCCCGTACGTAGTAGGAATGCGATTAGACCGAGGAGTGGTGATTTTTATTGAATGGCTGCAACCCTTATGTGTGGGTCTTTATAGACCCACTGCAGGGCTCGGATCTCTTCTCTCGGCTGAGGAGGTCTGGAGCTACTCCACCATGGTGTTTTAGTGCACGGAAGCGCTCTAGAAATGTTGCCTCTAGCGGTCACCCATCCAACTGCCGGCCGAGACCGGCGCAGCACAACTTGTCAATAAGTTACGACTAATATTCGCCGTACGAGCAGAACCGCACTTGTTTTTGTTTAATACTACGAATTATAACCCGCAACAATCGATTTAATTTCACTTGTTTTATTGGTGAAGGAAAACATCGTGAGACCGTATGCCTCCAGAGTTCACCATAATGTTCTCAAATGCGGGCGAAGTCTGCCAACCCGCACTGCAGAAGGTTGTTAGACGATGGCGTAAACAGTTCTCATTCTGACAGGAGAGCTGACAGTAGTGGAGCGATGATGGGTTGATAATAATAATGAGCAAGTCTTCCATATTACGTGCCCATATAATTTCCGATCTCGCCTAGCGCTGACTTTGTCCATCACGATTTACCACGCTACAGAGCTATCGACGTTTGTTATCTGTGACCAATGCTTTCTGTATAATTTCCTAGATACAATCATCACGCACGATAATGGAACCGCAGCGTATTGCAAGCTCGTGTGTTGTACCACTCTCACTTATAAGAACACGTGACATGAGATGTAGGTATAGCTGTGTTGAATGATTATGTATTCATTTATCACTAGACCATGTCCCCGGCTCCACTCACGTGTAATTTGTTTTTGCATGCATATTTTCATCCTCTATTCAACTATTTATAAAATGCAATAAAGATTATATTACTTGTGGTTAGTGTAGCTTTCTACGAGTTAATGACTTTTTAGAATCGAATCATTAGTTTCAAAGGCTACCCATTACATACGAGTACATATAAACTTAACCTCTTTATAATATTATTGATAATTGATGGTTGTCATCGGTATCTAGTGGCATCGCAACAAATAAATTTTATAAAGCGATTTTTATCACCTTGGGTTGCAAGCACGGCATTTTCTAAAGGAACCTTATTGAAAAAAAAATCAAAAATGGCCTATGTTACTGTTCGATAGTGTAGCTTTCTATCAGTAAAATTATTTTTACAATGGATATGTAGTTCCAAAGATTACCCCCTAAATTCATACATACAAACAAACTTTACCTGTTTGATTATATAAGCAAAGCTTTACCTTTTTGTAATAATAATACCTACAGATTGACGGAACTGACGTATGCGTGTGAACATAAAGTTGTCTGATTGGTATTGCAACGCAAGGAATTTAGTTATGAATTACTTAAATAAACAAGTAGGTAGTTTATTCCAGTAGTTAATATGATTTGTTTCTTCCAGATAAATAATAAAGGTAGTAGGTACCTAAGTATCACAGATTAGATATACCTATGTTACCCATTGTGGTAGGTAATAATGATTATATTATAATCAGTCATGGACTGATCATATTTTTATATTAACCTCTGAAGTAATGAGAGGGGTTCTATAAAATATTAAACCCGAGTAGGTACTAACCATAGTGTTTTACGGGTTAAAATATCCCATTTCACATGGGATGTCCAACCTAGCTCAGTTAATCTTATAATACAAGGGGCCGTGTATGTGGGCCATTCTCAATAGCCCTACCGGATAGTCTTACCAGTAGTACCACAGTAGGTAGGTACACAACGCAAATTATTTTTGCTTTCGCTTTATCTTTTAATATTCTTTTCGTTATCTCGAATGGTTTGAAATGTTTAAAAATTGACCGTAAATAATGAAGAAACACGATTAAAACTATGTCGAATAGGTACTTTATAATATTGTGTAAGTACCTACTTAATCGCATTTGCGTCCACAAGGCTTCGAAATTTTTTACAACTTTCAACTGTAACGCTGTGTCGCGACAGTGCGTGCGACCTATAAATGATTCACCGTTATTTATTGAGTTATTTGAATTTCAATTGAAGAGAGAAAAGGGCACTACTACTTATTATTACAATAACAGGATAATGTCAATAAACAAAAAACGACGGTTAACATCTGGCATTGCCCTATCTTAATATGAAAGGAATCAATATACTTAATTTTATCTTTCTGTTATGACGATTCTCAATTGTATACCTCATGATGAATTAAAAAGTTTTGATTGGATTTGCAAAGTGCTAACTGTCTGTCTGACTCACCATCGTCCAGCCTAAATGGCGAAAGGTAATTTTGAGAGCATGTTGATTTTATTTTGTAGGAATCATGTAAAAAGTTGATGTAGCCGCAATTTGCGTCGCAAGACGCAAGACGTTTGAGAGATTCAGGAAGAAAATAATTAAAATAAATTGTTTATTCCAAAATTGAAATTAAAAATATACAGCTCTGGTCCAAAAGCAATTGTGCGTGAAAATATTTAACAAACTACCTAACGACATAAGACATGACAAGGATTTTTCTGTAATCCCTATACAATGTTTAATTAACAAATAATATTTTTAACTAACAATATAAATGAATGATTGGAAATTTTTTTTTTTTTTTAAATCTCAATTTTTACAGTTAAAGACTATAATATATCGCTGCGCTCCTAATAATTTTGCTATAGGTATCCCTATCAGGGTCACATGAGTACTAAAATATTATATAAGACCAATTTGTACCAACCATATCATTATGATTGCAATAAAACATATTGAGATCAGCTGCTGGCCAAGGCCTAAACATGACCAACCCAAGTGTCAGAAGTTGAAGGCCACCCTAAATATTCAGACCAGGTTTATCGATTTTTATTTAACGATAACAACCGAGACTCTTGAGGTGCCTTCCGAAGGACGGAAGCACTTGAAAGCTTTTGTCACTAAACATCACGCGTTCAACTTCTGACCTCACCCGTGGATGCTAATCAATCGATCTGTTTCAATTGTCACAAGCTGCGGGGCTTTGAGCGCTACATTGATTACTGTTTCCTACAGCCCATGTTTCCATCAGAGATAAATTCTATTTCCTGTACGTATGTTACGTAAGCCGATTACGTCTGCCGCGAAGCTGTTTTCGCGCCGGAAATCACATACACGTAAAATTATAAGCTGGATTTACGGAGCAGAATTAAGAGATTCTAATTCCACTTTTTTTGTAACCCTGTTGATGTCTCTTAGTAATCATCATCAATAACCAGTCATAGCTGAGCACTGTACTTCTCTAAGTTATGTGCGGTTTACGAAATTGATTATCATTTGCTTACAGTGAAGGGAAACAGCGTGGGGAAACCTGCATGCCTGAGAGTTCTCCGCCGATCATGCCGATCCGCACTTGGCCAGCGTGGTGGCACATGGCCCTACCCTTCTCACTTTGAGAGGAGACCCGTGCTCAGTAGTGGGTCGCAACGGGGTTGTGATGACATAAAAAATATCTCGATATAATTTTTGTATGTAGTACCTACCTAGTCCCCTAGTTTTATTATGACACTTTACGTCAGAGAAAACGTGCTCAGTACACTTCGGAACGACTCACCGACCTCGCGTATCGTTTATTGTTTACACAGGATTCTTTGAGGCAAGAGGCAACACGGCGGGGCAAACTTTTAGAGGTAAATGCAGGTCGGTAGACTATCTGATCGTGCTTCGATACCAGGGAGGTAAATATTGGATGTGCGCCGCTTTATTGAAAGTCGTACTTTGTCTTGAGAATGTGAACAATCATGATGTAACTAAGCGCATCGTTCGGAGTTCTCCATAAAGTTCTTAAAGGTCTGTGTAAATTTGCCAACCCGCACTTGGCCAGCGTGGTGTACTGTGACCCTTCTCATTCAGAGTTTAGGCCCTTTCATAATAGTGGGCCGGTGAAGGGTTAATAATGAACAGAATTTATAAAGAATCCTGGTAAGGCTACCACGATTATATCAATTGATGCGATTCAAACTGGTTCTAACATAACAGGTGCAGCTGCATTGAAAACGTACCGTTATGCATAATGACTGTAAGGTACTTATAGCGGGTGAAGCTATAGTCATTTTAGTTAGGCTCTATTTTGCCCGTGGCAACTATAATGACAAAAAATTAATACTAATGGACAGTGGACTTGAACGAAACAGCAGCCCCGGCCTGTGTCACGAAATTTAAGCACTACTTTTCCGGAAAAAGAATGCGGACGTGCTAGGGTTGAGGTACTCATTCAACACTCACCCAATCTGTGGAGGCAATACCAAAAGTGCAAAAGTATTTACACACATTGAAAGTGATTATGTCAGTTGATTGCCGAGTAATTAACAAGGCTCGGACCATAATCGCACAAATACACAGTAAGTATACACTTACATAAAATTATGTAAGGGACATTATTTACTCAAATATAAAAGTATATATACTTTTACTCTTACGTTTAAAAATATGTACATAAACGTATTCATTAAAAACACCGGTGTCTTAACCAGTGTCTTAATGCCTATACCGTATTATGATAATAATAATTCATGAATAAAATGCTTTTAGATGAAGGAGAACAATGTTGTACCAACAATAAATCAGTAGAAATAATCAATTATGTATAATTTTTAGATTCCACAAGTGGGCGCTAAAAATTGCGCTTAGTAATCAATGAATTAGTAGTATTTTGGCTAATTGTAATTATATTTGCCAGAAATTCAAAAATGTTGTTGACTTAAAAAAAGCAAAAACAGTAGGCAAAACAACTTTCATCTTCTCGGTTTATCCTCATATGATATACTTAAATTTCATCGACCTTACAATAGCGATCCGATTACGTGCATATCGGCTACAGTTACTAGAGTAGTTACCTTGTTACGGATATGAGATTTCGGAGGTCTTTTAACTGTTTTAGTTTACTATAGGGACTTGAAAATTATTTGGTTCTTGTATTCGATAGTTTCTAAATTACATGTATATTTTTAAATGTACATTTAATAGAATAATAAGAAATCGAAAAAACATTTGAAAATACATTTAATATCTTGCAAAATGTGTTTCATAGACAGATCTTTTATACGGTTCGACTGGGCAGATGTCGAGATGACCACACCTGTTTCATTCAGGTGTCTCAGCCGAGCACGCTTTGAAGCGGGTCTTGGAATGGGAACGGGTAATAGTTGAATAAAATTCAGCCTATTGGGTTGAACACAAGTCTACACGTTTATCTCTAAAACGTCTTTTATTCCCGTTGTTACGTTTTAGATTTTTGCGTTCACCGCCCGAAGGAGCGTTGGATTCCGAGTATTGTAATCTATTTAAAGTTCAGGCTCATTTTCAAGCAAAGGTCAATCTGGATACTAGGAAACTACGATTTTTAAACAGAAAAAAACAGTTGTTTGTTTGCGCATCAATAACTGTCATAATAAAAAGCCCAAGTGACACTTTCGGATAGCTTAGGTTTAATTAACATCGGCTGCGCTTTCGGATATTTCATTTCAGATATTTTTGAATTTCGCTACACCCCTAGTTACCTTACTTTCTTAACCGATCTACATTATATGTCGCATAGCTGTTATAATGTACGTTCAAGATTAAAACTCGACATGCGGCGTGCATAATACCCTGAGTGATTGACTAATGAAAGATTTTGTAAGGAACGCTCAAGTTGACCTCCGATTCCCCTTTTTTTAAACATTAACATCTTACTGCTAACAACTTGTTGCGCCATGGAAACCAGCAACGAATTTCAACCATCTATGTAGGACCCGACTATAGGTAGGTACAACAGTACAAAAAGTTATTGTACTGTGCCGTAAGGTAATTAGTTACTGTGGACTAGAATGAAAAAATTTAACGCCACATGCAGCACAGGACAATACAATAATTAAGAACATTATAAGTATAGACAAAACACGATACACAAGAAGTAACCAAAACTAACAATAATTAAGTACAACTTTAAGTTAGTTACGAGCTTCGAAGACTGTAAAAAGAGCGGTCGACCTCGTACGGTTAGGACACCAGCGGTCATCAAAGCAGTACGGGCGTGAACCTAAGGAAATCCCGTCCGCAAGCAAAAAATTTTAGCATGTTCAGATATGGATAAGCAAAACTATGAAGAACTTGGACTCCAAGCTTCAATAAGCTTGGAGTCTTACGACGAATAAGCTTAGATTTGATAATATTAGCAAATTATGTTCCAGTGTAAAAAGTATAAATTGAACCACCACCACTGATCAAAAATGTTTGCTGTAAAATTACGTTACGTTTCAGCGTTTGATGAAAAGCAAAGTCAATAGATGAGAGAACTCGATAAGTCGCTTTAGTTTGAGAAGGGTTGATTCACACCAATGTTGATTAAAATCATTACCTGAATAAAGCGAACCAGCAGCGCAGAAACAGGCTAGAATTGGCATGCGAACGTACTAAAATTTGATTTATCAGAATAAATTGATGGAATCAAATGTTCATAACGCCTTATGATAAATCTGAACCTCACACAATAACCTTATAATCACTTATTTTGAATAATAATTAAAATTATGCTTAAGAAATCTGTGAATGTATGTTGTTGGGTTGGCTTGCAACGAAACACATTTACCTACACATGTTAATTACTAATTTGATAATTTTACGTGACATATTTTAATTGATTGGACATATTGGCGCCACTGCGATCTATAGGTAAGCAAAAATATTTTATAGCAAATCTTTTTATTATTTTATAGCAAAAACTCTTAATAGGTCGCAGTGACTCTTGCAGATCGGTAGGAATTGCCCCCAATTCCCAATTGATAATAATACTATAGACGATGATAAAAAGATGTTGGATAAGCACAGGCATTTGCAGGCCATACCACTACGCCTAAGATCGATAGCTCCTGGATAGTAAAGATAATGACAATGATAAAGACTATCAAACAAACTAACAGCATCTCGTACATATCTATTTGAGGTTTGATTGGGCGGCAGTCAACGGTGATTCAAATAACATAAAAATATCTATGAACTTTCAAATAATTGCTGGAGTAGTCCAATTCCAGTGACAAATAATTACTATAAACTAATTACTCAAAACTTTATATACTACATAATGCAACATTATTATTTTATATTGCATAATACAACAGATATATACGTGTTAATACCTATTGCATGTTTACTTGACCCTAGAGCCAACGAAGTTTGTTTAGAAAATAAAGTCCTGACTTGCATAAAGGCTTTGCACACATCAAAGCAAGTAGATTCAATTAATTTGTCGTCGCGGGAATGGGTGTGGCGGCTCTCGGATAAACTTACACATTCTCGCTATGACAAGCTAAGCATCTCTAATCTTGCGGCTTCTAGCCTTGATAACATTAATGTGGATATGAAAACTCGGGTTGCGGTAAACTAAGTAATTACATGTTCTAGAAAATGATAACGCAAAACATCAGGTACAAAATAAATTCCTCCAGGAGACAGCTTCTTATATCATGTATATTTTTCCCTTTAAATAATAAAAGTCGCATATATTAATGGGCGAGAAAAGAAATCAAATCTACTATCGTGAGAGTTTTATCGACTACCATTTATAGAATTTATAGCCAAAATTAATAGTCGAAGCGTGCATAATCATTTTGGACTCTCAAATAAGAAACGCCGGTATTCAATTTTGACCTTAACATTGAATTTAAATATACTTATTCATGAGCCGTCGAAGGCAAAATAAAAGGCGTTCTTATAGTCATGCTTGGGTTAGTCTATGGCGTTCAAGTGCGAATAACCGTAGTTCCTAGAGCGGAGCAGACTTGTCGTTGAGCAAACCGTAAATTGAGGCTTACATTGTCGAAGTGCAGTGGGTAACGCAACAATGACTAAATGTAACATTTGTGTCACGAGAGCCGTAGCTTATCGACGATCTTAATACAAGAGTGCCTTCCACACGCTACCAGGGTGGGGTGCAGTGGGCACCACCTCGGACGGTCAGTCATTTATTCGCTAGTGAACGCGTGCGCGCGTCCCAACAGTCACTTTCGAGACCACACACTTCACCGTAAGTTTTTTTTTAAGTGCAAATCTTCGCCGCTGTCGCCGTTGAAAATGGAGTGCTTTATGTGCAAATACCGTTTGCGTGATTCAGCTTACTACAACTGTTGTTAGTGTCTTTTATATTGTTGGCGTATTTGCATAGCGAGTTGTAGTCATAGCATGGCGAACTAATTCTTAGTAGTGTTACTAATAATATAAATGCGAGCAATAGTTTGTTTGTTTGATACGCTTTCACAGCAAAAACATACGACCGATCTTCATAACATTTGGTAAAGAGATACTAAGTTTGAGTCGCGAAGACGGTCCTAGATACTTTTGATCTCGAATAAATATACAGGTCCCGATCATAAATTTAAAGCGGACGAAGTTGCGGGCAACAGGTATAGTAGCTGAAATAGCTTTAGCTTGCCGTCTGCTTGTTCGTTGGCTATAAATACATCAAAAAAAAAAAAGTTGATTTATAAATTAAGAAACTTAAGTATAAAATCTCATATTCTATTTCATATATCTATTCCATTTGGAGCTGCGGTCTAATTGGCGCGACTAAAATCACATGTATCGAGTGCACGTTAATAAACCTGACAAGTTATATTTAGTTATTTCTAAAACATTTTTTTTAAATTTTATCACAACACTATTAGCTACCATAAACGTCGTGTAGTCTCGTAGGTCTTCATTTTAATTTGGTTGTATTATTTTACAAGACTCAATTTTATTGTGCGACGGTTATATATTTCGAACTTCAAATCATTCACAGTTTTATTCTAATCAAACTTTTAAATAGGTTCGAAAAAGACGCTCCATTTTTATCTTCATGGTTTAACAGCACTTATGGCAGCAAGTTTAGTTACCGCTACCATTCATTGCCATTTCGCGAAATAAGGCATCAATAACGTATTGTGCTCAATTCATAAATAATTGTAGTGCCAGTTTGTTAACTGTTTGAATTTTATGAAATTGGAATATCAACCTACTTGTTTACTTTGAGCAAAAAATACTTAATATACAAATTATGTAAGTCTGTTCTATAAAAAAAACCTCAAGGCTAGGCCTTGCCTGATTTCACCAAAACCCCTCAGTTTTTAAATGCTCCTTAATTAGAGGCGAGTTAGGAGTTCATTTCCATTTGACTAATATATTATTTACTGTCTCTTTTTTCCCCTCATTCAGATGGTTGGGTTAAACCAGCACATCAACACTAATCTAAATGACATTTTAAAAATAGCCTCGAGCGCTTTAGCGCCTATCTAATTTTGTGCACGGAAATTTATTGCCATGTACAAAATTAGGTAGGCTCATGCTTTATCAAAATATACATAAACGGCAGCTTATACTGTCACTTTGACGACTCCGTGGCGCGTTGGTCAGTGACCCTGACTGACGAGCCGTGGGTCCCGGGTTCGATCCCCGGCCGGGGCAAACATTTATTTGGCAGATGAATGT
>DWLO01002308.1:0-12821 GCA_018245335.1 Dalla quadristriga | reverse complement strand
GAGAAAAAGTTCATAGGATTAAGGATCAAGATTTCGAAACGAAAACCGATCTTTACCAAAATCAAACCTCAACCGTTGCAATTAGAGCGATAGGGGTCCTGAACATTCAGACGAGGTTTTAGTTCAGTAGAATCAAACGTAGTCAGTGTCGTCACAAAATGCCATAATAATATTGAACTTCGCTAACAGTACCTAGAATAGAAACCTAGTATCCATTGTATTAAATAATATGTAGGTATGGTCTTCTGGAATAAGGATAAGGGCACATCTAAGTGACCTCGGTATAAAAGAGGTTTGTCGCTGAGCTCGTTGATTTGATAAAGGACCCGTCTAGCTGGCACGAAGGGTAATTGAAATTACCAACATTGGGTTATAGTAATTAATATTTTTAACGGGAACAGCATACGCCAAAGAAGCGACTTCTACCTTCATATGAATGTTAGCTAACTAATTTTATAATATTGAAATGTACGTAGTAGAATATTTTTTTATTCAATTTAACGGGAACACGATAATATGAATGAAAGTCTACACTCATTTCTCGCCCACGAAACTTGGGCTTTCTTACAATATTTTCGTCCATTAATCACTCAGGGTTGGCAGAAGGGAATTAATTAAAAAAATACTTCTTAAAAAGTTACTGTCATCCCGGTTTCCCGATATAAAACCTCGTGTCTCGAGATTTGTTGAGACATGTTTTACAATGCGATCAATACAGCGACGCAGACAATAATTGGCAGGAGCGAACAGCGATTGTCATGCTAATTGTGCGGTGTGTTCGAAACGCCGCTTCAGGTTGTCTTTCATAGCCTCGATAATAACAGCTTCTTAGCGGCTGACGTCACGTTTTGTTCTAACTTTTTTGTAAAATTTTGTGACAATTATTTTTTTAAGTATTCAAGCTTATCTACCGCAGAGCGGGATTCCGTTTTTTCAATGCTAAAAAGTTACCTTAACGAACCCTAAGTCAGCCTTACAAACCAAATACTTTTAATTAATAGGTACCTACTCCTTTAAACTTTTGCTTGCAAATAACTTGGTTTTGTATAAAAGTATCAAGTGAACATTTGCTGGACAGAGTTTAGATTTTCGTGTGTTTCACAGACTCAGATCGGCTCAATAATTTGACGATCACAAGGAAACAGAGATACGAGATTATTCGGAAATTAACACGGGTATAGTAAACAATACCTATGAGAATAAGCTATCCCGTATAAGAGTGCCGAAATTGATCGTAAATATATCTTCAGTGTACAAATCAAGTCATCTAAATATGCTGCTGAATTTTGTTATTAACTTTTTGTCAGCAGGTACCTATTGTATGTCCCTACTTATAAAAACCGATAAAAGCTTAAAAATAAATTGGGTAAGAATTCAGTAAGAACTAAATGCGATTGGGTTTTGAATGCCAGTTATTTTGGTGACAATAACAAATACTTAACAAAAACTTTTCTTTTCTTAGAATACTCAGAAGAATTTCCCGAACACTAAACTCGGTAGCCTTGCATTCACTTAGTATGAAACTTAAATATGACTAATATCTTTTAGAGTTCATTTACCTTAAAGAACAAAAAACAAAATGGATCAGAAAATATTTTTTCTTGGAATAAAATGAAATATTATCAATTATCATAAATTTTTTAGTACTATTATTTTAATTATTGTACTAAATGAATTGGTTATTTTCATTAATTTTTTGTAATAAAAAGGAAAGTTCGTGTTAGGACTTATATTTGATATCTCTAGAACGGATTATCTCTGGAACTACTACTTAGGCCAATTAAGAAAATAATTTCGCTTAAAGACATGACATGAGCTTTAATACAAGAGAATACACAAGGGTATATTTTTTTGTAGAAGATAGCAAACGAACATGCAGCTCCACCCATCTGCTACCGCCCATGACATCTGTGACAAACCTCGAATAGGACCCGTAAAAGGAAATGGGTATGTTAGTCCAGTTAGTACGAGATGTCAATAGGAATGTTAGTTGGTCAGTATATGTAAGTATCAGGAAAATATACCAAAGGGGAACTGAATATTGATTATTATGCCAAACTTAAAATAAACACAAAAATGAGATGTCTGAGAACGCAGCCTAAAAGGTAAAAGATACTTTTATAAAAATAATGTAAGTACATAAATTAAGTCCTCTGCAACAGCTAGTCCAATATTAACATTTGATATGCCTCATCAAAATACGCTTATAAATACACTTTTTAAATATCGTCTAAAATATAAAAGTTAAAGAAATAAGTAACCAATTTCATGTGCAATTAATTATTACGGATAAGTCACGCATAAAAGCACATTAAGTAAGTTAAGTCTGTCGTATTCAGGCATGCGGAACGAAAAAACACAGTGCATTTTAAATCTAAGACCACACGCATCATCCAGCTCTTAAGAGGAATAGCAGAATTACTATGGTAACAAACTGACCCATAATTAAGTATGTGGAAGAAGATGGATGAAAACAGTGGACAGTTGAAAACCTGGTTACATTACCTAATTGAATACATACAATCTTTTTAAGTAAATTTATTGAAAATATTCTAATACATTCAAAATCGACACTGTAGTAGAACAAAGTCGATATCGAGGATGTGAATTTACGACCAAATGGATATTTAGACACGATCGGATTTAACGGACGATAAAATTATCTATGTCCACAAGTGAAAAAGAAAAACAAAACCCAATTGTTTTGGAGAATATTCAGTGGAACAAAGTCGCACATGAAAATTATTCCGTAGTACAATAGACAAGAGCTATACAATACAAGTACAAGCAATTTAACTACGCAATTTTCAAGCCCGGATTTGAGCCGGCCGCTGGCTTTTATCTTCACTTGCGACTTTGTTTGGAGGCGCTAGTTTTGACCCGCCACTGTCGTTATTATGAACCGATATGTTCATAAAAGGAAATAACTTGTTTTTTTTAATAGATTTTATGAAAATGGTAGGTCCGAAAATTGCATTCAACTCACCTACAGGTTAGAGATGTCAAAATGAGATTTGTATGCAAATATAGGTGGTAAACATGCCTACTCATGCCACAAATATGTATAATACATATAGAAAAACTGTAAGAGAACATAATCTTTCAACAACTTACTAATATTTACTCATAACTATCAGAAAATAATGCATCTTTGCACTTAATCCAATTTTTTTAGTATGTCTCAACAACTTATCTGGTATTCTGTAGTGATAATGTTATCAGAATTTTCTTAAATAGATATAGGTAAGTATAAATTATACTTTAATAGGAAATTAGAAAAAGAAACATATTTGCGAAATGAAAATATATGCAATAAAAGATATAAGGCGATGTACCATATCATTCCCAAGATATCTTCGGCCTCAGAACTTGGAGCCTCTGCCTGGAGTTATGTGATCATCACTCTAATGTCATCATGCACCTTAATGTCCTGGATCAATGCAAGTCACTTGTTAGTATATCAAACCTATGTTAGCGTGGAAACCGCTGGATGGTCATAATATGGATGGATGATGTTCCAAAAGAATATGTTTCAATACTCTGCAAATCGAATGCAACATTATATTACATATGTCAGCCAATTAGGTCTTAATTATTTTAAGTTATATATTATAAAGCAAGAAAGTATTGCATTATTTTGGTGATACTTGTAGTCACTTAAATGTTGAAAGGGTGGGAAATCACTAAAATGCACCAATCATTTTAAGTTTATAATAAGCATGACATCACGGCGGGAGCTTGGACAGTTAACAAGCAATCTTAACCAATTACGTGTATTAAAATAGGTGTATGATTTCATTTAGTTTCAAGGTTGGCTATATGACAATAGTCTTTAACTAGACAATTAAGATTTAGTCATAGACACACCTCATACTTGCAATAGCAGTAGCTAACAGGTTTGCTTCCACCTATTGTGAAATCGACACTTCAGCCCAGACTACCAATAAGACAAAAAAAGTTTATTACTGTATTCATATTAAAAAATTTAAACAAACAAGTTTTTAACTGAATCTATTTAAACTGTCTAAGTATAACAACATTATTATACATAAACTATCCAGTGATGTATCCACTCAAGATAATATACATCAAGTACTATGCAATTTAAAAGATAGACTCAGTTATAAATGCGTTTTACTCTGTTTGCCTGTCTTTATGTAAATGATATCCAGTTGCATTAAATTTGTCAGAGCTTAATGAGGTTCAATTCAATTCAAACAAGCGTCTACTCTAGTCTCCAAGCAATCCAACCCGCGGTCAGTTACTGCGGCCGCGATGCACTTCCATGCGGGCCCCGCTTACCTGACCGACTCTTCGCGCGTTTGTTGCTGCTACGCTTCGGCACACGGCCGACACGCACTCCCGACATTATACTTATTCAAATTTACCAACAGCTATCAAAATTTGAATACTTATTAACAAAATTATATTCCACTCAAACCGTACTCACAATCACGAATATCACGATTTAATTCTCAACAAATTTCCCACAAGAAATCGCCTCGAAAAGACATTCATTCAAATTTAGAATATCGACCGATCGAGGTAAGGATTACTTTTTTATTAATAAAGCAGCACTTCTATGAATGTTATTCCACTGAAAATTACAAACATCAAAGTTTATTACAACTAAAAACACAGTTCATTAATGCGACGAACACAAAGACAATGAAATGAAATAATGAAAATTGAGAGAAAATTCCGTGCTTTTTGACAGTTTATTGACAGTGACAGCTGTTACTCGTCGATGTGCAATTGCTTGGCCAAATGCCAATGCATCATTACGAAAAAAACATTTTAAAACTTAAAAATAAACGTATGTATTTAAGTAGAGTTTATAATGTTGAAAATAAAATTATCCTTGCAGAATATATTGGGAAAACGAGAACCCGAACGTGAACATATCATTATGTACGTGTCAACGATGTTAATTTAGTAATGTGTGATCAAGCTGTTATTTGGGCGGAGTTCTAGTAGGCAATGCTACTACTATCTATCTTACTCAATCGCACTTGCACGAGAGGGTAGTATCGTATCGAGTGAGCAAGAGAGTAAGCTGCGAGATGATAAGTATATCACGGATATACTAATCATCTCGCAGCTGATATTGACTTTGACAGCTTTAACTTGACAGCTTGACACTGTCAGCGATTACGATACGAAGACGGTAAGACCTTGGCTGGCTGTAATAAGTAATATTTATGTAATTTAAGGATTTTGTCATCTCTCTCGAGGTAAAAGAATCATTAATAAGAAAACAATAACCATTCCTTTATCTGAGCTTTGTCAGTATTTTGTCTTATTTGCAGATGCTTCGAAAGGTGATGTTAGGTTCGGGCCTGGTGGCGTTGATACCTAGTGTTAAAGCGGCTAGTCCGATCGAAAAGACGAATGAACCGGCGAAACCTCCGGCAATGCGGCCCTCGGACTTGCCGATGTATGAGGCTCCACATGCTGACTATGGGGAGTATGTATCAAAACAAGACTAAGAGTATAAATAGAAGACCATGTTACCGAAGACCTAAACCTGACCTGACCTTACGATTCTGAAGGATTTTGGAAATCATATCTAATTTGTCCAACTTTAAGCTTTCTGTGAACTTTGGGAGTTACAATTTTTTTCTCCATGTAACTGTAATTAAGCCATCATTCTATCCTTACAACTCTCCAGGTACTTAGAAGCACAAGCCAAGGAAGGCAAGAGCAGCTACCTCAAGTCGATGCTCCAGCCGCCAGTGAGCGCAGTGCGTGAACAGGTCCAGGCAGTCTGGGGACACACAGAGGTAGTGAAGAATAGTGTCATGGAGAACTACCACGAATTAGAAGACAGGAGTTCTTGTGAGTTTTGAGTATTATTTAAGCTGGGGAGTAATATGACTCACCTCTCTTACTAATATTATAAATGTGAAGTTGAATTGTTTGTCTTTATTTCATGCTGCAACAAAAAATCATCAATGTGATTATGTACATAGAGACCTTTTTTTTATGAAAATAAGATAGCAAACGAGCATGCAGCTCCACCCATCTGCTGCCACCCTTGACATCTGTGACAAACTTCCAATAGTACTGTAACAGGAACTGGATATGTTAGTTGGTCAATATTCGTTTGTATACGGACTATGGGGGAAAGGACTGTTAGCGACTGTAAGTGCTGTTAGTCAGTGTTAGTCCTATTCGAAGCTGGTCACAGATGCATTGCTACCCCTGAGAACTAAGTATGTATTGCCTCTTGTATGAGTGTAGCCGGCATCCTGACCTGCAGAAGCCTCATATTTAATCATTATTGTATTTATTCCAGGGATTATTCAATACTTGCGTGAGGAGGAGAACAAGGAGATGCGGTATGGTGCTGTAGCAATGGGTGGTTTAACAGGATTCATTTTTGGTCTGAGAGGTGGGATCATCAGGGTAAGTTATGCTCGAATAACTCCCGCAGTCCTGTTTCTAACAAACACTAACCAACGAATATTCCTATTAACTCCTACTGTCCTACTAACCAACAGTCTAATATACATTCCTATTCGAGGTGTCCATGGGTGATTGGACTAGATGCCCATCCATCCATCCATCCATCAGCCTTTAGAGGTCCACTGCTGGACATAGGCCTCCCTTAACTAAGATGCCCATCTATACATATATATAAAAGGCAATTTGATATAAGCTATAAATTACTGTATCTTTATTCAACAATAAATTAAAATCTTTTCTTGTTGAGATAGTTATTATAGTGTTGACGATTTCCTAAACAATAATTTAATAATTTATTTAATTAACATAAGGACATCTTAAATTGTATCCATCTGAAACTGTATACTATGTTCATGTAAATAAATGAATATGAATATTCTCATTCTAAAAAATACTTTATCAGATAAGTTAGAATGGCTATTGTTTACACCTGTCTCTACAAAAACTGCATTATCCATATCTGAAATTTAAATACCTTGATAAGACTTTATATCAATATTTTGATGATTACTTTTCATGTATGTATGTCAGACGAGTATGTATATGTATATATTTCAAAAGGATTCTTTTCCTGTTGTTCCAGCGGGTGTTCTATGCGGGTGTGGGCACAACAATTATGGGCTCAATATGCTTTCCTGAAGAGACCAAGACGCTAGCTAAATGCAATGGTGCCCTAGCAAAGCAGTATATTAACATTGCATATAACTTCCTTTACGGAGGTATGAAAACTTGTTTGGAAAATTGATCTTTTTTATCATGTAACATGGCTGCAACCCATAATGGCATACGACTGAGCCAGAAGACCTGGAGTGTACTCCACCAGACTGCTCCATTGTAGATTGGTGGTTAGTGGCCAGCCCGAGAGTCAGAAGCTTTCAGGCCGGCCGACCTCTTCCCACAACACTTATAACGATGACAACCGGGACTGACGCAAGCAACACTTCCAATGCAAGGAAGTGCTCAAAAATGGTTTGCCACTATCGGTCATCCATTCAACTACCGGCCGAGATTGGCGCGGCTAAAAAAAAAAAAAAGAACTCTTCAATTAGTTACGATTGACACTCGCCACGCGCCCATGAACGGTTCATTTAAACCGCCAGGTGCTAAGTGGCAAGACATTGGACTCCTTTAAAGAGAACAGCACTCCTTAATCAAAATTCGTCACAGATTCGATTTTATGCCTGTCCAGTGTATCAATCCTGAATACAACTGGTCCTTTTTGACTTTGGCCACAGCTACACCAGAGCCTTTACTGAACTGATCATTATCATGAATGCTTTTGACTTAATTATGTGTGAAGGGAAATTTAAATATACATTTATTTATTAATGTTTGTAGTAAAACCAGGGGACCCGCAACTCGAGGTGAAATTCCCAGAGTTGTCTTTCCCAAAGGACTTCTCAGGGTTTGTCGACTTGACTGTGTCACTGGCTTCTTCAGTTAAACAGGCTGTAATGCCCCCACCCTCGAAGGAGGCGGTTGATTCTAAGTCTTCAGACAAAAAGGATTAGGTACAAACTTGCACACAATGCATGCTTGGGATTTGTGACGCTGCCCTCGGTTTTGTTATGTTTGTTGCTTGGAGTGGCCTTGATAACGCTATTGTGACTGCATCTATGTTCCCGTAACCTTTTTCGCTTAATAACCCCATACTTTTATCCCATGCGGAACACAACAGATAAAGTCGCGTCTATTTGAGTTACACTGGCTACTTTAACGCGAGGACAGGGGTGGATTTCAAAGCATAATATCGTGATGCGTAGTAAGTATATAGTAACGTAATGATTGGATACTACGCGAAAGTAGTATAATTTGTTGAACCCAAGAATAGTATTATTTTTATTGCCATGTACAATAATTTCCGAAGCTTCTGATTTCAACACTGCGCGATGATCTCCACCAACTTAGCTTTATAGCGTGTTAGTAATAGTAATACTGACGCGACTATCCTTTTTTTAACATACTGCTGATACTACGTCGAGCGTCATAGACACGTAAGCAACTTTTTAAATGTGTCCGCCGTTGCTAGCGTCATTAGCCAGTGTGTGGTGAAAGAGTCTCCAATGGGCCTTGCTTTAGTCCACGCGTCAACGATATCTCGTATTCAATTAATTTCACGCATGAATGTATGCAGTCCAACTGCTAGTGAATTTGCTTGCTTTGCAAAGGCAGCTAATTCATAAAGTACTACCTTTTTTTTCTGTTAATAGAAGCTTGTCATTTTTATGTTTATAAATTGCATGCTTTCAAATTTAGGACGAAAATGTACAGCAATTGGTAAGATACCTACCTAAGTACCTACTTACATACTAGTTATGCTTTCAGGATACGATGACGCGTAACCGTTACATTACAACACCCAAGTAGGTAAGTTTGAATAAAACTGATGTCGTCTAATACATTTATAAGTTCATGATACGCGAACACAGCATAATGGTAGAGTATGATTAACTCACCTATCTATCTAAAAATCGTGAATATTAAGAAATGGTTCTAAGTAAACATTTTGTTTTAATTAAAACCAGATTGTTAACGATATGAGATTTCGGACTTGAATAATGGATATTTAAGGAGCATCTAGTCTAGTTTCGGAACTTAATATTTCTACTCAAAACCCAACAATATTTGTTTTAACAGAATAGTCGTTATTAAATTACACTTTCTCAATTTTGTTTTGTTATAATCATATCATTCCTTGTTTTCAGCGCCAGGAAGCAGCAATACTTAAAAATAATTTAGTCAAATGAGTTAGTAAGTTATTTATTGTAACTACAGTGTAATAAGTATGAAATAATAAAAAAAATCTTAAATGAAGTTCAACTTTTATTTTGAGCCGTAATAAGGCAATTACACTTAAGTATTACATTATTTCACCAACCCGCATTGGAGCTGCGTGGTGGACTAAGATCCAGGGCTCCTCAATTGTGAGGAGACCCATGCCATTACATTAAGCAAATATCATTTCCTCGCGTCGTTTCTTGGTGACGACCGTGCCTGGCTTATGCTGGGCTTCCGGATGATTCATCAGTTCCGGAGGGCAAGTGGATACAGAGCTCTGAAGCAAAACTTGTTTCAGATCATAGAATAGGATGGAGTCCTCCTTGGTGACGAAGGACACAGCTTTTCCAGTCTTGCCTGCACGCCCTGTACGTCCAATACGATGTGTGTAGTCCTCGATCGACTTTGCCATATCGTAGTTAATGACCACACTGACGTCCTTGATGTCGATACCTCTGCCGGCAACATCTGTTGCAACCAAAATATCTTTGGAACCGTTTTTAAGACTCGCCAAAGCGAAGTCACGCTGCTCTTGCCCTTTGCCTCCGTGCAATGTGCAAGCGTTGAAGCCCAGTTTCTCCAAGCCCTTAGCCAGAACGTCGGCGCCTTTCTTTTGGTTCACGAAAATTATGATCGGCGGCTCGACGCCTCGCTGTAGTATTTCTGTGAGCTTTCTGCGTTTCTCGTTTTCGCCTATCATGAACACGACCTGTTCGGTTCTGTCGACCGGTTTGCCGACCGATCCGATGTACACGATCGCCGGCCTGCGGAGATAGCTCCTCGCCAGCCGTTCTACCGCCGGCGGCATGGTTGCCGTGAACATCACAGTTTGTCTGTACTTCTTTTTAGTATTATAATTTGCCAACAACACCGATGCGTCTTCGGCCGCGTCCGTATCTGGTTTAACGTTGGACACTGGCATGTATTCCAGGATCTTTTGTACATCGGGCTCGAAACCCATGTCTATCATACGATCAGCTTCGTCAAGGACCACATATGTGCAGCGATTCAACACCAAATACCTGTTTTCCAACACATCGATGAGACGACCTGGTGTTGCAATGACAATTTCACATCCCAACCTGAGTTTGAAACCTTGTTCCTCTCGTGACAATCCACCCACAACCACAACAGATGTGATGCCCAGTGGTATGCCAAATTTATTGGTCTCCTCTTCAATTTGCTGGGCTAACTCACGGGTCGGAGCCAAAATGATGGCATAGGGGCCCTGATCAGCATCTTCCATACGCTCGCTTTTCGGCAATGACTGAATCCAAGTGAGCAGAGGAATGAGGAATGCTAGGGTCTTACCAGAACCAGTTTCAGCAACACCAATGATGTCCCTGTTCTGCAATCCAATTGGGATGGCCTGCCGTTGAATAGGTGTAGGGCTTTTATAACCAACTTTTGTTATAATTTCCATAATATCATTATGGAAGCCAGCTTCCTTCCAATTACGGATGGGATTAGGAATTTTGCCACCTTTTATAGTGATGTTGTAATCCTCTCTGAATATTCTCCAATCTCTCTCAGTCATTTCATCATGATCCTTTTCTGACCAATGTCTGTCATCCCACTTTTGTTTATCTTCCTTCTTCTTGACTTTTTTCAAACGTAACTTCTCTTGTTCCTTCTCAAGCTCTGTTCTCCTTTTTTCAAGTAGATTTCCATAGAATTTGCAATAATCTTTCTTCTGGGACTTGATGTCAATACCAGCAATATGTCCTCGGCCAAAGAATTGGACTTGATGCCTTTCCTTGTAAAGTGAATTGTAATCATTAGACGTGTCCTCAGATGCATCCCAATCAAATACAAACTTCCTGTCATTCAATCTCCTTACACGGCGCTTCTTCTTGACAATGCCCAGGTAGCGGGCTTTTATGGCCTCCTCTTCCCTTTCTTTGTCTTTGCTCTTACTGTAATCATCAAGCTTATTTATTTTATCTTCTCTACGTTCAGCAGCAGACTTCCTCTCCTCATACTTACGTTCCCTCTCCCTCTCTCTTTGTTCCCTTTCTCGCTCTCGCTCCCTTTCTCTTTCCCTCTCTCTTTCTTCACGGTGTTTTCTCTCATCTTCCTTCTTTGATGTTCCTGTCAGATCAATAGTTGCAACAGCAGGTCTTTCGATAGTAGCCTTCATAGCTTCCACTTGTTCCCGACGTCTCTCTAAAGCCAATGCTGCTCTTTGTTCCTTACTCAAGAACACTGGCTTACTCCTAGCCTCCTCTTCTGCTTTTTTCTTTGCCAGGAGTTCTTCTAAAGACAAAGGTTCACGTTTTGCGGGTTTGGCTTCATCTTTCTTCTCTTCTTCCATCTCTTGTTTGTCATCATCTCTTTTGCTTTTACTTCTGTCTTTATCGTCATGTCGTCTATCCTTGTTGTCTTTACCGTCACGTTTCTTTGGAGGCGACCGACCGCGTTCTTTTCTAGTGGGGCTGCGGTCCTTGTCTTTTCTCGGACTCCGAGCACGATCATCTTTCCTCGGGCTGCGTGAACGGTCTCTGTCTTTTCGAGGGCTTCGCGATCTCTCGCGTCTTTTCGGTTTGTCTCGATTAGAATCTCGTTCTTCGTGGCGATCTCTGTCTCGCCTGTCCCTTGAACGGGAACGCCGTCGCTCAGGACTTCTAGCCATAGCAGATGGTTAATTACAGCTTATTTAATTTGTTACTTATATTTCGGAGGTTTCATAACACATTTTAGACAAATCACAATAAAATGTTAATTTAATAGACAAAACTTGACATATGAATGACATGTTCAATGTTTAGTTTATCAACGTGACGGGTATAAGGCAAAGATAAATAATTAAGAAACGATATTATTCATATGACCATACATTATTATCGGTGATTGTATTCTAGATTTGTATTCCTTATGTTGTAACAATACAAAAATGAGTTTTTGAATTGAAACCATAAAGTAATATGCATTCGTAGATGCTGATGACGTATTCTTGCAAAATGGATAAATGGAACGTGTTGAGCAATTACTGAAATTGACAAGCAATTGACAGACCGGTCAAACAGCTGCATGGCACTTCAATCTTATTAAAATAATATTTTTTTTAGTGAATATAGTATAGTTTGTAAATTACATTGAATGTGTTTGTGTATACAAGAATGGAGACTACAAAGTTTAAAATAGGATTGACTTCAGTCATTGCACTTGGCTGTGCAGGTCTTACGTATGTGATTCTAAGGAAAAAGTATTTTGTCCAGCAAGCTACTAATGTTTTGAACAATTTGCAAATTGAAATAATTACCACTGAAGAAAATTGTAATGCTGTTGTTCAGGAACTAAGGAAGTAAGTAACTAAGTACTATTTTTATTAAATGACTTCATAAAAAGAGCAGAATGTTTATCCCGTATTTATTACTTAAAAATATACGAGTTATTTGATAACTTTCAACAGATAATGCACTCACATTAGGTAAACACAAATTTAGTACATACAGTTATAATATATCTTATATATTAAGTAATTATATAAATATAGTGTCATCATCATCATCATCACAACCCATCACTGGCCCACTACTGAGCACGGGTCTCCTCTCAAGGTGAGAAGGGTTAGG
>DWLO01002307.1:0-12823 GCA_018245335.1 Dalla quadristriga | reverse complement strand
TTTAGTACATATATAACAAAGTACTAAAAGACGAAACGCACCGAACACACTCGGACTTAGAGTACAATTGTATATACGGCACTCAGGTACAAGTACATAATATTCTTACAGCCATTGCCCATTGCTGAACTGCGCAGCATGGCAGGAGAATATATATTGCAAAGCTCTGAAACGAATTGGATTTTGTTGTTTCCTTTATTAAATAATAATAATACACATACACAAATAGTCGGTTTTTATTCTTTTAACCAGCTCAATTTAGGGAATAGAATACCCTCAGAATACAGAATATTCTGTATTCTGAGAGAATACCTTAGACTGGCCCACTTTAAAATCCAAATAACGAGTTCTGAAAGGTTGGAAACTCAATGAATACAATGGACTTAGTCCGAATAAAAACGAAAATGTTGTAATACATTCTTTATTACAAACTCATCATAATGAAGTATCACATAATCAATAAAAGACGTCATGTTAAGTTCTACAGGACTGTACTTGCATCATTTTATGACAAACTTACTTACTTTTAAATAACATAGTAATCTTAAATTAAATCAATTAAAAGGAGGTACGTTACTCAATTATTGTGCCTGATCCCAGAACCTAAGACCAGCGTCACCCGTTTCGTTTAAGACGCTCACACTGAACATGTCTCACTATCCCATGGACGACACGAAGGTAACGTATCTTCCTTTTTTTATTTAATCTAAGCATAGCAAGCTAATATTTAAGAATTATCTTGTATGACAATGTTTTCAAAATAGTAGATGACAATGAAAAACCAAGTGCACACTAAAATATAGAGGAAGGTAAGGTGTAAGTTTTTAAAATAAGACTTAATTATATGAAATAGAAAGAGTACAGACTAAAATATGGATGGAAGGTAAGGATAGCGGTCAGGTTAAGTTAGGCGACAAAGATCCACTGGCCACTTGACAGAACTGTACAATAGATAAGACCCTGATCTAGTATATTACAAGAGGCAACATTTTTATAGTAACGGAGACTGATTATAGTATATTATTTTTATTAGTGTCGGTACACCCAAAAGACTTTCCAGAATTTATTTTAATATAAAAGGTAATTCAGCAGTGTAAAGGTTGTCTGGAAGAGACCGCCTTCTGTGTAAATTCTATTTAGCTATTTATTCATTTTGTTACTGTATTTCTCCTGTTTTTGGTGCACAATAAAGAATATTTGTATTGTATTGTATAATAATTCAGCAGCGTGTCGCTTTGTTAATGTCAAACTATCGATTTCTTCATTAAATTAATGTACGTATTTTTTCCATATATCTGGAGTTATACTTTGCTGGCTTACGCCAAATCGGAACGCATTTGAGCACGGTACTAGCGATATTAGCATAAGTCGGCCGCAGTACTGAATGCTGACCATCACTTTATAACGTATCATAGGTGCATTTCCGACCACAAACAACATCTTTTGCACACTTTCATACTTATTTTTTTATCATAATCCACGCATCGTAAAAGTCCATAACACTGCACCACCGTTAGCGTTCAATAGATGAACTCGGTGACCACCGGCGTCCGTCTCCGCTTGAGTGCTACGGAGGGTGTGCCCCCACCACGGGCGCGCTTGTCAGAAGAACTTGTGGTACGAATGAGCGTGCGCGTGTCACATGCGCCGCCGCTTGGCCGGCGCCGTCGCTGGGGGGGTGGACGTGTTCGTGCGCCGACGCCCGCGACGGGAGCCGGTCTCCTCGTCTGCTAATGGCGAATCCCAGGCTGCAAGCGCGCAAGGATAATTGTTATTAATGTATATCAAATCAAAACTTTTTATATCATCATAAATATATTCCGAATATAATATAATAAATATATCCTGTTGTGTCTTTTCTCAAATGTATGTAACATAAGGGATAAAGAATACATTGATAGACAACATGCAATTCGTCACTAATCTAGAAATCACTGATCTAGGGTAGGCCGGGAGAAAAAAGCAGAGGGAAAGAAATCTCGGCACTCAATGTTTTAACACTACCAGTGTAAGGAAACCTAGATTTATTTACCCTTGCAAAAATTAAACGAAAATTGTATAATTTTTAATGTTGTGTAGCAACTAAATGCAGATTTAAAATTTAAAATCATGTTTACATTTTTTGTAGTAATACTATTTCTATTTATTTTATCTTACCTGAAGTGCCAGCTTTAACCTTAGGCCTGTCTTTTTGAGAGGTTGATTTTCGACCTCCTGAAGTTTCCCGGGGTCCTGATGCATTGGAATCTCTTGAATCTCTTCTTCGATCTGTGTTTATACAGTGACATTACATATAGAGTTATATACTGTAACGTACAAATATTGTAACTTATAATTAAGGCATTATGTTTATAAAGGAGATCTAAAGGAATAGGATCAATTCCACATTTGAAATTTCATAAAATTAAAAATGTCAGGTAGGTGTTGAAGAAGCCTTTGGAAGAAATATTGACGCTTGGGGTCACCACTCACCCTAAACTAATGAGCACCGGAGCAGTATGCCTTCAAAATTGAGGCATACCCATGCCCTTCTTTGGGCTGCTAATGGGCTGATTTAAATAAAATGATACATAAAGGTACTCAGATGGCTGCACAATGATAATCTAATTATTCACAGTAACACAACAATTAACAAATCTGAAAATAATATGGCTGTAGGCTTGACCAACATGGTGGCTTCAAGGTTGCCGCACAACAATGATATTTGAGGAATTATAATGTACGTTCAGACAGTACGGGTTTCAAAATTGTACCACTAAGACATGCCATAATAAGACATTGATACAAAAAGAGATGTATCCTATTTTGCGTCATGGTAGACAGGTTTAAACTGATGTATCTGCGATGCTGTGAGTTTGAAGCTATTCGGCAGATATGCTGCAGCATGGTTAACTATTATGTAGTAGTAGGTATAGATTTGTTTAATTAAATTGGCTGAATTTAATTGGCCTCCATTATCGCGAGCTAGTACGTTTTCTCTTATAATATCTGCAGGATGCAAATTATTGTCAATCTTGAAACCGCCGTGTATTAGTATATTAAGGAATACATTATTGATTTAGCAGTCTATTATACTTAAATACAACATAATTTATAACAAACCCAAATACAACTTTTCCAGCAGACCCGGGTCAGTGCTTACCATAATCTTTCTCTGATTTGATGCTAGGAGTGTCAGTAGAAGCATGGGAGCTACCACTCTCCTTCCGTACTTTGGTTGCAAGGGCACTTATGCTGTCTTTCCTCCCAGCTAAACAATGAGTAAATAATATCATGAATAAATAATTAATAAAGACAGAAGGCCTGCAGAACCAGAAGAACCTACAATGAAGTGTTTTGGACTTTGGACTCCTATTCGGGGGTTCCTGGTTTGAACTCCCTATGACCTTATCAAGTCATGTAAGTTGTAATCAATTAAATATGATCTGCTTTAACGATGAAGAAAAAAGACAAAAGAAAAAAACTTTGCAAGGAAACCTGTATGCCTGAGTGTCCAAAGTCTGCTAATCTGTCCTTGGCCAGCGTGGGGGACTATGGCCTAACCCTTCTCATCCTGAGTGGAGACCTATGCTCAGTGGTGGGTGGTGATGCGTGTGGTGATGATGGGATGATAATTAAGATATCTGCTAGATAGGAATCCAATAAAAAAATGTGCTATATAAGTGGTATAAAAAGTAGGTACCTTTTGGAGTACCATCTTTGGATGCTGTTCCTCTGGAGTTGCTCCTAGGCGTAGCGGGTTTTGGGGAAGGGCTTCTACCATCTACAGATAAAATTTCAGAATTACATATTAGCATTAATGTCTAGTTTAGTAAGGTTTAGTTTTTTTTTCTTTTTTTTTTTTAAAACCGCTTACACATTCACACCCCCGCACTAGGATTCCCTGTGTTGCGGGAATGTAATGTAGATACCGCCTTTTCACCCATATTTTACTAGCCCAATGGCTAGTTGGTAGAGAATGCATTATGAATTAAGCTGGTCATTTGTATGTCTAATTATATATCTATAATTATATGTGGTGCAAAAACTTTATTAAATAAATAAATAAACAATGTGTAGTCAAACTTTTTCTGAATATTTGGGTAGCTTTGCTGTGCTTTTCTTGACGTTTAAAATTATAATTCGAGTATCATACAAAATTATTTACCATCACTATCATCCGCCAATATAGATTCCTTTATCTTCTGTTTCATTAGAGGACCAAACTCACTTTCCGGTAACGAGAAAGGCACTTCTTCGTTAGGAAATGGAATGGGCTCTGTGTCGTCCAACAACGGCATATCATATAGGGTATTTAGATGCTTCCATATGTCCTCAGTAGAAATCTCTTTAGTAATTGAGTTAGACAGCTTGTCCCATATGCAAACCATATGGAAATGCTTGTTTATACCGACTGGTTTATGATTTGCCATTGCATAAAACAATTGGATTTCCATATCAACATCCCATTCTATCGTGTCGCCCGGTTTTATTTCAGATTCTTCTTCGCTGGAAACCATTATTTATATCCGTCTGCGGCAGAATGGATATTTATTCTTGTGTAGGCTAAAATACTAAAAACACCTGCTCAACTGAGAGCAAAGAAAATATTAAATTCAGAGAACCATGGAACCAATCACACAGAACAAAATATACACGGGAGCAAGTTCTGAAAATGAAGTGAAGTAACACAGGCAATGTTGCCAAGTCTAGCCCGGGCCCCCGGCACAGACATGGTGGAGCCCCAGTTTAACAACTCTTTGGGTTTAATTCACTGGGTATAATACTTTGTAATCATTTTGCTCAAAATAGCTTTAATCCACCCAATTTGGTTTTCTATGCACTGCTATTGGTTAACCTCCCAAGCTCATTAAAATAGATGAAAACGCAACACTGATTCGTTCTAGCTTTCTCGGAGTGGCATCCTTGGGCATCCTTTAATGCTTTATTTACATAACATTGCCACCCATTTCATAGGTTAGTACAATCCTAATAGCAATACTTACTTAAGATAGCCCTATATTTTTATCACTGATTCTTATTTGTTAGCCTAATCGGCGCCCGGTCATCAGTCACAATTTTTGGTCGCTTTGACTCGACAAGTCGACAAACTCTGTGTCGACACCCTTGGAGTTAGCCTAGCCACAGAACATAATACTTCATCTGCATCGGCTCGTTTTACTGCAGAGTGCCTATTCCAGGTCTACTGTCTATCTTTTAAGGTATTTTCAAAGAATTATAACTCATGTATTATTCGGTGGGTTTTTTCTCATTTTGAATTTTAATATCTGTCAATGTCATGTGTCATGTCATCTCAATGTTATTGCGAAATTCCGGAATACGAATAGAATAGGAAGAAAACTATTTGGATCTAATTTCTGTTGGTTTACCACGTGTTTTCCATACCAAACATTGTTATTTACGCATAATGGGCGTAGATGTAGAAACTTTATCTCCAGGAAATGGTTCGTAACATAAAGCGCGAACTTAAAATACTTAAATCATCGTAACTTTGACGTAGTTTGTGTTTGTATCATACTACATTTCTTCACAGGTACCACGTACCCCAAATCTGGGCAAACGGTTGTAGTTCATTATATTGGTACGCTGCAAAACGGCAAGAAATTTGATTCTTCAAGAGATCGTGGGCAGCCCTTTAAGTTTACCCTTGGAAAGGGTGATGTGATTAAAGGGTGGGACCAAGGGTTAGCCAAGGTAAATATTGGACTTTACTTTGTCAGTGTTTGGCATTAAAATTGAGCTGGAGGCTTTGATCATGGTAGTGAATGGTTGAGTAGGGCAACCCCCAGTCACCACTACCTTCCTGAGATTATAACTATTTGAATTTATTAGGAACCAGGTCAAACACAATCCCCAAACACTGATACCGGATGCAAAAAAAACAGCAAACACTTTCACATTCACCCTCGCACTAGGCTTCACTGTGTTGCAGGTGGCAGACACATAGAAAACAGAACAAAATTTGCCACCCAAGACCTGAGTACAAACATTTATCTGCCAAATAAATTACTGCCTCGGCCAGGGATCAAACCCGGGACCGACGGCTCGTCAAACAGGGTCTTTGACTACTTGCCACTGAGTATCATGGTTGAATTTGTGTTTCTGTATGTATGTAGTGTTTATAAATATCATTAAAAAAATTAAGTATCCACTTGGATCTTGGGAGCTATGATGCTACTAGAGTAAAATTAAACTTATACATCTCTTTTTTTGGCTGTAAGTTAAAAATCCTAAATATTTACAGATGTCTGTGGGAGAGAGAGCCAGACTAACCTGTACACCCGACTTTGCTTACGGTTCGAGAGGCCACCCTGGAGTTATTCCACCAAATGCCACTCTCATATTTGATGTTGAACTGTTGAGGGTTGAATAATCACAATGCCAGTTACGATATTATATTTATTAACATAGAATAGTATATTATAATTTAATAGTTCATCATTGTCTTTATGTACGCATGATCCATCAGTAGGCTTGGTTTGTGACTTAAAGAAATGAGATTTTAATTAAGTGGAGCAAAAAAAAACAAAATAAAATATGCAAATGAAATGAAATGAAATTAAATGTGCAAAATAGGCAAACGAAATTTAAAATGGGCCATGTCAAGGTGTAGACGTTTGTATGTAATGTGTAGTCTTTGGGTTACGATTCTGGTGTCACGTGAAGTCATCCTAAGAGCGCGTAAAATGATGGCATTTTAACAGTTCTAATTTAATCTGTTTTAATTTTTTTTTAAATGAAATTGAAATTTGATTACATTATTTATATTCTTAACTATTCTATAACGATATAAACAGTTTTTAAAAATATGCTTACAGCAGTTTTTTGTGATAATTAAGAATCAGCCTTATACATGGCGGATTTTCAACTATCGCAAATGCGCACCTTTCTGCTCTGTCTGAATTGCTGGTTTCGCTTTGACCTATTGCACACAATCTAATGTAGTACGACATTGTAACTAAGTACATTTTATTGGTGACTAAAGTAGTAGTTGAACCAAGGAAAATTCAATTCAAGATTGGCTTTCTTTGATCCACATAGTTAAAAACTTAAATATAGTATTTCTGGTGTCCATGTTTTATAGTCTATCAGAGTTAATGTTTGTTATTTCAATGGATATTATGCATTGTAGATGGTTACACTTATTATGTATTATTTATGTTAAATTTTAATGTCGCAAATAAGGTACTTTAAAGGAATTTGATGTGGACTCATTCATTGCCTTAAAAATAAAATTAAGGTTTAACTTAAGATATTAAATATTGTTGTTTTATCAGTTACCTTGATTATTATCAAAACATGATATTATTTTGCTTGTCTGTGCTCAACACATTATTTATGTTATGACATTAATTTGGTTAGCTTAGGTTAGCTCAGAGTTGTGCTGATATTGTTACAAAAGGGATTCCCCAGCAATTGCTATTAATAAAAATGAACTCCCTATATTTGGGTACAAAATATGCATGTTAAAATTTATACAAGTTTAAAACAACCTCAGGAACATCTGAATTGTTAATTGGTTGCCAAGTATAAATATAATTAACTGTGTGTAGGGACTTTCTACACTGTAATATAGACACATCAGCCTAGCTGCTCGTCTATAATAATAATAAATAAAATATTACTGTGCACTCACAATTACTAACAAGTTAGCATTTATTTGTTGTATTTGTAGTGAGCACAAATTGATAATTGTATGAAAAGAACTGATTTACATACCATTTTATTATTATTAATCTTTAGCTTTTTCACATTTATAATAATAACTAAGGCAATTTCAAAGTCGACATGTAAGTATCAATTGATACAATAATGTTTGACAGTTTTCCACAAGCAAAACGTTAACCCCTAATATGTATTAGTTACATTTTTTGTCCAAAATTATGCATTATATTTATTATTTTATGGAAGTTATGCTCCTTCAGTATTGTAATACCTTTGCTTTTTGTTTTGCAAGTAGTACTCCCATAAAGTTATTTGAATGTTAATTAAAATCATAAAAGAGTTTATAATAGTTTTCTTTATTGAAAATAACCAAAAATAAATAACATTATTTCAAAAATATGTAATTATGTAACTGGACCCTGAAATTAACTAAAGTCAATTTTTACTTCTAAATGAACTATCGATAAACTATTCTATTTGTCAAGAACCATTGCCATAATAAATATCATTCCATAAATATAAATGGTCTCTGAAATGAACATAGTCAATTTTCACTACTCAGTGAATTGTTCAATTATCAATCGATACAAATGGAATGCCATTTGTCAAGAACCCTTATTGTTTGGAAAAATACATGATAACATAATATGAACACCATAAAAAACTATGCTCGAAAAAAGAACTATGAATCATAGTTAATACACTAACTACCGGGAATAAAATTCATTAAAGGAACAACAGTATTCTTTGTAAATGGTGTCCGACACAAGGCACATGTCTCTAATGCTCCATAGCAACATTGCATGCAGAAGAAATGACCGCAAGGGAGCACACAAGGCTGCACTATCTCCTCCAGGCATGCTACACAGGACTTGCCACTGTCCACTTCATTTGGTAACTGCGACATCTGTTCCATGTGCTTTTTAGCTCGGTACACACTTTGACCGCAGCTTATGAAAGCATGCAATAATGTGACAATACCTAGTAACCGCAAATGTGCATAATATGCTGCAGCAGCTGGTCTGACATGCACATAGTCAATACCAGTGACTGTTTTCCCTAACTGCATTGGCCCACCGTTAATATATGCTAGTGCCCGGTGAATACTCTCAATTTGGGGCACAATGTTGTTTATTGCTTTCAGTATCACCAGGATTGTATTCTGAGCTTCTGGTTTTAAGGAAGCATTTTGAATGACTTTTCTTTCGGCCTGACGCAACAGCATTTTAGTGATATTTTCTCCAAATGCGGACAGCAGAATGCTGGTTAAACGGCTACAGTATGTAGGCAATTTGTGGTAACTATCATCTACTTGGATAATACCGGAATACTCTTCACCTAATGTTTGTAAGTCCTTTAGTGTTGTAAATGATTTGCATAGGACCGAAGATATGGAGGTCGCTTTTGATGCCTGGTGTGCGGGCATAAGCTTCGCGAGAGAGCCTGCTAGCTGCTTTTCGTACAGGTCGTCTTTCTGCCACGCTCGGAGTACTTCCGCTGGTTGTGCAGTTGGAAGTGCCATGATAGCGAACTAGTGGCACCGAGGTATTAGATGATTTCAACACTGATTTGATTTGATTATTTGCTTTGCTTACATGGTGAACGGTTTTTATAGAAGAATATAAGTATGAATTCCAACAAGAATAATTTATTAAGAAATGTATTAACGCACCCTAGATCACTGCTTTAAGTATAAATCAATGTACTCTGTGATCACTGCTTAATTTTTTATCATTTTTGACATTGACAACACATGTAATTTTTGACATTGACAATTCATGCATGTAATAATTATAAGTACTCTTAGAATTCATGAATAACAATAGTTTTTTCTGAACGTTGCTGTTGGCCTTATTGGATTTGATAACGTCACTAAACATTTGCGCATACGAATAAAATGTTTTCGAAGAAAGCATGGAACAGTAACTAAAGGAAGTTATAAGTGATGAACTAATCGTTTTAAATTATTTGTATTATAGTCATTATTTTGACCATAGACTGCCATAGACCTGACGTAATGTCAAAATATTGTCAATCAAAGCTTCAAACAAGAGAAACAGTTGAAGTTGAAATTGTGAGCGATGCGATTTATTTTAATTTCATTTTTTGTAAATATTTGTGTATATTTGTGAGGTATATTTTGAGTTTATTAGTGAAAATAATTCCATTTTATATGGTGAACAATTCTGTCACAATGGAAGTTGATGGTGCTGAGAGTTGGAGCGGCAATCCTTCCGATCGTTCCGATGGAACAAAGTTTGTTAACTTGAAGGCTTTTGTGACTGCAGCGAGAGAATTTGAAGCAACGCACAGTGAATCTGCTGTGAATTTGATGACACGTTATTTGGGCGTAAGTTTTGTTTTACAAATTGAGGACTACTATTTTACATTGGTCAGAAATTCAATCCCTCATTTTTACAGGTGATAGCATCGTCGTGCGATCTAACGATATTTTCTCCGGGACGGTCCGAGGTGTGTGCCTTCTTCAGTTCGTTATGGCGTGTAATGTGCGATGGACGCGGTCCCCACTGGGCGGGGGTTGCAGTCTTGGCAAGAGCTGCAATTGAACCTAGTGCTAGACATGCTCTCACCCATACTTACAAGTAAGCTCTCATATGTGAATAATTTTGTAGTACATAGAAAGAAAACCCTGTATACCTACTAGGCTAGTGGCGGTTCCCTACAGCTTTACCTATGTTGATGTTTATGGTTACTCCTTTGCTTCTATAGTTTCTACTGTAATGTTTATATACCTTGCCAAGTCTACGTCCTTCTACAATAATCAAGCTAAGTAATGCAAACATTTTCTTTTAACTCTTGTCTGTTAGTTCCTTTTTGTTTATAAATTATAAACTAATGAACAAGCAGATGTTTGGAAGTGGTTTCGGTCACCTATAGACGATTGCAACACCAGGGGAGTCTCCAATGCGTCACCCACCCGAAGAGATTAACACATCATAAAACAAATTATTGAGCATTATAATATTAGTATAAATGTGACACAAGATAGAAAAGACAAAATCTTGGGACCTAGTTTCCTCTTTAAAAATAAGCTTAGGAACTCTAAAAACGCATACAAGTAAAAAAAAGATATGAGCTCATTTTTGTAGAATAATCGAGTGCATAATATAGTATAAGAAACCCTTTTATGTTAAATATTTTTACAAACGTCTGTTTCAGATTTATGCCAATTCTAGCGAGACTACTAACGGACACCATGTCAGATGACAAAAAGATAAAGCTACTATCAGTTATGCAGGTTTGATAGTTTATAAATAATTGTGATGAGCTTAAGGATTATGGGTTTATAGGATTATCAATAAAAGGAAAAAATGGCATGTTCAAAAGCTGATGTATGGATGGGAGATGGATGGATCTTCACTGTCACAAAATTTAATGATTGAACCTCTTATAATTATCAAGTGGCAGTATTTTAAAAATAAAACATATTTTTTAGTCTTCTCACTACATTTGCTACATGAGGGGTATGCATTTTTTGATCCACAATGACCCCAAACTGTGTTAGGTTTGAAGTACTGAGTTAGCCCAATAGAACGATCAAGGCCAACCTTAAGTTCAAAAGCAAATTTTCTTGGCTGTGGGTTGATGAGATGCCTAGGATTAACTCACGATGAATTCATATATGTCATCTAAGATTTGAACATGTTATGTTATAGTTCTTTTTTGGCTTATAAATGCACAGTGGATTGGCAGCAAAGTGTCAATAATATGACTGACAAAACTACCCTTCTCACCCTGACCCATGCCTTACAGTGCATTTTGACAGGTACTAATAATCAGGAACTAACATTTATACTTTCTACCCATTTCAGGACATATCATATGGAATAAAAATTAGTTGGCAAGAGTCTTATCTCTCGGGTCTAATGAAACAACTGACCAAATGGATCACCCAACCAATGTCGGAGCCCCAGCACAAAACCATTGGACACAAATCCCTCACTGTGCTTGTGAATGTGTGCTACGGAAACCTCCCTGCGATTTATGCTTTGATGAGGACAGTTGATACAAAAGATTTTATTGTACACCTGATTAGCTTGAAGGCAAGGAATTATTCTTATTACTATATACTGTTGGTTAGTGGGTTTGTCCTTCCACGCTGCATTAGAGCAACGGATCAATGTGATTTTCTGCATAGAGACTTTTTATCTGAGATAAATGCACGGATCCTGTATTTCTCGCGGGTGGAGCCGCAGGCAAAGCGTAGTTAAAAATGAATGTGTTTGTCTCCAGGAAGGTGGTTATGGAGGAGTGGAAGTGTACCGCCTACTGCTGTGCCTGTCGGGGGCCACTCGCGGCTCCGGAGGGACCAGACAACAAGACGTGCACAGCTACCTCACCTGTACTATGCGCACTTTCAAAATGGCTATTGTGTTAGTATTGTTAAATAGTAACAACGAGTTATCATACAACATAGAACCTTAGGTTCTCCAAAGGAGTCCATGGCCTTATGAATTAAAAAGATTTGATTGATTGATAAATCAGAATTTGATGTGTTGTATTTTAACAGTGAAAGAGACGCCACCCAGTTGCTCCATGCATACACATTCATCAATGATTTATGCAATGACGACAATCTACGAAACTTCGTTCTGACATATTCGCACTTTGGAAACACTTTGAAAGATGCTATGAAGGTAAAATATGAACACTTACACGCTGATATCCACTTTATACACACTCCAACCTTACTCAGACCCCGCACTAAAATTCCCCGTGTTGCGGGTCGCGGACACATGCAGAAACTACCACAATTTAACACACCCAAGGCTCGAGTACAAACATTTATCTGCCAAATAAATGTCTGCCCCGGCCGGGGATCGAACCCATGACGCACAGTTCCTCAGTCATGGTCACTAAAAAACGCGCCGTGGAGTCGTCATAACACCTTTAAACACTGATCACTAACTTACACTGAAACCCACTGAAACCCTTTGGTACTTTGGTACTTTGGGTCTTATACGAGGTTTGTCACAGATGTGACGCAGGGCGGCAGTGGATGTGGCTGCATGCGCGTTTGCTATTTACACATCTTATTAATAAAAAGTTTGTGAATATCTAACTCATATGGCAGCACTCTTAAGTAATTATTTATTTATTTTATTTTTCGATTTATTGATGGGTGGACGTAATGACC